>VOMN01133198.1:0-86361 GCA_014899125.1 Orchestia grillus | reverse complement strand
AACTCAAAGTTTCTGAAAAAGTGTTCCCCAGTGTTATCACTGTTTGCCTCATCCTGTAAGTTAGACCACCTATGATAGCTCGCATGGTCGAAGCAATAATTCGACACTTCGGTTTCACTGCCCACCAAGTACTGAGTATATTCTATATATTCTATTCAATTTATCCTATTCTATTTTTTCTATTCTATATATTCTATTCTATTTATATTTTATATATTTTTTTTTCGTTGCCAGTAAGCCATGGCTCCTCATATGCACTTTATGCCTCACAAACACTTCAATGTTAGAACATTAACAATAAGTTCCAATCCTTGATGAGAAATCAGATTTTCTGCTGGAACTTGTGGTGTGCTCCAAAGTTGAGTGTTGCGACTGCTACTGTTTCTCAAATTCATTGATGAAATAGTAAAATGATTTTTTTCAAATTTCAAACTTTTTGGAGATGACAATACCCTCCCATCGGTAATCTCCTCCAGTAATATCTGAAGAAACGACCAATCAAATAAATCTGGAACTAGACTAGGTCTCCTTGTGACGAAATGCAAACAAAGTCTACATCAATATAAGTGAATCAAATAATTTTTTTCTCGCTTAAAAAACAATCAAGCTCCAGCTATAAATGATAGAAAAGGTGTAGCAGAGGAGACAGATTACTCAAAGTTTCTAAAAATAATCATTGACAAGCACGACTTTTAGGGAACATTGATCTGTTAACTGAAAAAACTATCAAATAAAAAATCGGTTGGTGTCATCCGTTAAGTTGATAATATATAACCAATAAATTCCTTAAATATCCCACACTAAGCCCTGATTCACTCATGCATTAAATATGAAATAAAAACCTGATGTGGGGCAAGCAACAGTAAAATTTACAAGTCTTAACTCTAAAAAAAATTCGTTAGAACCATTTCACACCTGGGCTCTAATGAGCGCCCTGATGACTTTTTTAAATGCATAAGAATACTTATATTGCCTGATTTTCATCCAATGTCCCGGGGAAATTTTTGTTTAATATTATAAGAACGAAACATAAGCCATATTTTCGCGAAATCGTTTCTGCCTAATTCCGTCTCCGAGAGCGTGTTACCAGATACACGCATGCAGTTCATGATTACTTATAACTCGAGAACCAGATCTCATCTCTTTACAGGAATTAATTTTTTTCGATGAATTTAGTTTCTCCGAACATAAGTGAGCATTCTTCTTATAATGCATTTGAAAGAATCTTGAAGTCATATTTTGCAGAAGTACTTAGGGAATGTATGTACGTATACATATGTAAACTTATGATTTTCTACTTCCCTAGCCAATTAATACTATGTTTTCTAACCATAGCATGTAGCTTAAAGTTACTTATTCAATTATTTTCTCCTATTTTACAGTATATCAACTCAAGCTTTTTTTTCATTCAACTGTAGTGAGTTAAATTCAAGTGGAAAATCCTTATCTTTCTCTGTACTGGTTACAATAGAAGCCTTTAGCTTATTTGGGCACACCGGCATTGTCTCTGCTGAGTCTGATTCATTATTAGTCATTTCTTATTGATTGTGGTACAGGGCCAAATATAAATCACCTGTGTCACATAAATGCTCCAAATGACGCCCAACTCTTGGTTGCCCCTAGGATTGATTTGTTGGTGCTACAGCTCAGGCCGACACTTATTAGTGTGGATTTCTAGAACTGCTCTAGCCCTGCTCTAGCCTTGCTTTAGCCCTGCTCTAGCCCTGCTCTAGCCCTGCTCTAGCCTTGCTCTAGCCCTGCACTAGCCCTGCTCTAGCCCTGCTCTAGCCTTGCTTTAGCCCTGCTCTAGCCTTGCCCTAGCCCTTCTCTAGCCCTGCTCTAGCCCAATCTTACCTCACCTTCATCTAGACAGATCCACTCGTGTCGTGCTCCGCCCGAAGTTCATTCTAATCTGCCATAAGTTTAACTCTACAGACATTGCCATCGTATCGTCTTATTTGCTTCAATTTTCAACGATGAAAGCGGCTTTTCATTCATAGTTTACATTGCATTTTGCGTACCCTTCCAACGTTCGTCAGTAAGACATGATAATGCTCTCGGCAATGAAATAGTTTAGAGACTAGAATAAATTACGAAGGACTTTTTATTGCTCGCACGTTTACACTCACGTTTCCAGTGTGAGGTGTGCGTGTATATTTATTTTTGAATGATTAGCTATGAAGTAACTTAGATCACCTATACAATAATTAAAAACTTCTACATACGCACTCGATTTTCAACAACACAAATAAGTAGACTAAATACAGAAAGGAATCTAAAGCCTAAGAGCTAGTAAAATGCTCAGTATCTTAGCTACATATGCAGAGAAGTCCTCAAAATGCACTCATTGTTTGCAATTCAACAATTTTGAAACAAAGCTCCTCGCAGGCACACAGATTGACAGTGAGCCCCATCATCTAAACACACTTACATTATCAGCTACACACACTTCCGCATGAGATAAGTATCAGCCTGTCTGTTTTTGCATTATTGAATCACAAACAGTGAATACATAGTTTTGAACTCTTCTGTACACACGAGCATGCATATGCGCATCACATTCAAGTACAAGCCGAGGGCGTGCCATGCGAGGGTCATCTGTGTTGTTGTACGCCTTTACTGCCCGTCGCCTCCACTTGGACTTTTTAGCTCCGAGAACTCAAGTGAAGTGCCGGCTTTATCCTCCCGGTCACGAGTATTGGCTTTTACGAGTACTTTGAGGGGATATTAGCTCGTTATTCTGGCTTTTCTTTGTAGCTTTAGGGGCGACCGCGATGTTAAAGCGTAGTATTAAATATTTTTTGTAAGTTCTACGGTAGGGACGGAATAAGGTAGTTCTAAAATATCTTTTGTTATGTTGGTTGTGTCTCGTACGCGCTTTATAGCAAAAAATATTGGTAGAGGATCGGTGTATTGAACTGGACTTAAAAGGTTTCAGTCTGAATTTTTGGCTTTACCTCGATACTTCAATCGTCCGAGAACAGCAGCGACACGCACACGGAATCTGCGTGCGAACCGTCGTTGCTTTGTGCAAAATTTCAAAGAAGATTTTAAAAATTAACTCAAGAACTTGTGTATCAGATGTAAAACTTTGAGTTAACTTATTCAAGTTACTTCACTAGCATCTCGTCGCGTGTGCCTCACGCAAACCTCGAGTGTTCTTCTTGGCTCCGAACGAGCAGAGGTTCTGATGAGCGTCGTCACCAGCGTACATGAAGGTGATATGTACAGGGTAGAGTTGATACAGTGTCGAGTTGATACAGTGTAAAATTGATACAGTGTACAGTTGATACAGTGTAGAGTTGATACAGTTTACAGTTTGTACAGTTTAAAATTGATACAGTGTAGAGTTGATACAGTGTGAAGTTGATACAGTGTACAGTCAATACAGTGCACAGTTGATACAGTGTACAGTTGATACAAGTGTATAGTTAGTATAGTCTACAGTTGGTACAGTGTACATTTGATACAGTGTAAAGTTGATGCAGTGTACAATTCGTACAGTGAACACACAGTTGACAGGTGTTCGTGCGACTCATTGTACCCATTGAACAGAACGCACGTGTATGCATATGTTTGGTATAATAGTTTTCTTGCTGGATATATAATATTTATTTATTTCATTCAAGGTGCCTCATTAGAAAGGAAATGTAAAAAATTACTGATACGTTAAGCCCCTAAAACTTCGTACCAGACAAATTTGTAATAGTTAGACCATGATTCAACAGAACTTGTTTAGAGATAATCGCGCGATTAGTTTAATTTTATCTGGGAAATTTTTGAAATAATTCAAGTTTTTGTGACCTATTTATCAATTCGACTTGATTTTTTTATTCTCATGCGCCTTTTTTCGAAGCTATGATACCCTCAGAACTGAAAATGGGGAACCTTTTCGTACTGCACTTGTGAAATGGGCGCCGCGTTCATGAAATTCGCGATAACTTGATTTAATTTTCATTTCTTCGAATACAGAGAGCTAAGGCGACGCATGCTTGTATATGTTCTTCGTTATAACAGTTATTTGCTTGTGAGTACGCTTGAGTGTTATTGTGTCCGTGCGAACTTTCGTGCATTTTTGTGCTGTTCTTATCAGTTTGCGTTCATGGAGGAAGTCAGGAAGGCACAGAGGCTCGAGTTAATTTATTTCCCCAGTTTTACACGCTGTAAACACAAATAATTTCACCATACGTGCGCTCAGGATGTGAGCTTTCGATCCTAAATCTAAAGGCAATTGCATGTTTATTAAAAAAGTTATAATGGCTGCCCACTCTTGAAAAGAAATGCTATAAATCGTTTGAGAGTTTGAGAAGTGTTTTCCTGTCATATAGAGTTCAATTTTGTTACCAAGAACTTTGTTTTCAAATCTCCATAGCTCTTCGATAGAGGCTAGTGTGTTTTTAGTCTTCAAAGAAACTGACTTTTGACGAAGTGATACAAAACTCAGTCAACGAAAAACATCGTTAACCAGCTCAGGATAGAAGTTTTGAGCAGCTGCTTTAGCTCAATTACGTTTGTAGAAATTTTGCAGCACTTGACACGTGGGAAACAAAATCGGCACATGTTTCTTGCCACGTCTTTCGCTCGACGAGGATGCTACGCACGACTCTAATAGTGTTCTTGGATTGCAATCATCATCAGTGAGATGAAATTCGTCTAGCGCGATACCAATCCGCACTACAACATAATTTGTTGAACCTTTGTCATACACAAAAGAGATGTAAAGTTACTCCTGAGGTTCCAAATCAATCAACACAACACTTCAAATCAATAAAACGCTAAGTGTTTCCTTAAATAAATTTATGTATTTTTTGTGCGTTATTTCTCCTATGTTATTACAATGGGAATCTCATTGAAGATAATTAATTTTATTATTATTATAAAAAATATCCCAGTATTGCTTGGTAGATTGGTCCTTCCGTCTGTCCGTCTTTGTATCACGCTCTTCTGGATTTTGATAGAAGGAATTTTCCTGGTCCGTATTCCTAGACTAATTGTGAGACTGTCAGATAAGGCAGTCCGTATCAGTGATACTGAAAATAACATTATTTCATGACAGAGTTAATAAGAATGGGAATAAATTAGAGGGCATCTTAAGAATTTACCATCATTCGTCCCTTCATTTTTGTCGGGTAGCGACTACTAGTATTTATTAAAGAAGTGCTGCCAAAACCAAACAAATGCACTGATACGAACTTCATATCGTCAAAGCTCTGTTTCGCTACTTCGTCTGTACTTTCTGAGCTTTGTTTGTCCGTAATCATGATACGAGACCTGTACTACATATATTGCATCCCTTCGCAATAATACAGGAAAAACTGCCCACGATTCCGGCGTCCTGTATTCTGAAAAAATCTGCATTGTTCCCCCGCCTCTCATCGGCTGGCTGGTACAGCTGCACATTGAGGGCCGGAACTGTGCCCTGTATTTATTTCCGTGTTGTATCGCCCGCTCTGAGATACGGCCCGCTTCTGCTCCCCGATCTCCTTAATATATGTAGGCATGCCGATAGAGGTGTCGTCAATTACGGTCTCGTCCTTAGCACCGGCAAAGTTCTAATAATGGAAGTGTACTCTCAAAAGTCCCGAGCGTAAAGTTGTGAGTTTAAGTTCGTCATTGAGTTTATCACTAAAAGCTTGGTTTAGTTTTGACATTCCATGGGCTTCCTTTTCTTGCAGGTATTGTGTTCCAGGGTGCGTAGCTTTTTTCTGTGTTTCAAATCACACAGGGAATGTCAAACTACTTCAGAGCATAGTTGAGACCGAGGCTCGCATCGGTCTTTGATACTTTCCTGATACGATGCTTGAAGATTTCCCTATTAACTTCTCTCGCAACTCTGTGTAGATGTGAAAGTCAAAGCAAGTTTCAGAGTACCTCTTGAGTCTTATTGCTACGCGATCGCCCAGCAGCCTGTTCTGAAATTTGTCACCTAAGCCTTTTCGATACCACAGGGACGTAGTCCTGCAGGAGAAGAAGCGAGCACACAGCTCCACGTGGCGCAAAGGGAAAAGAATGACGTTCTAAAAAACGAACTTTTCTTCAAGTAAGACTGAACAGCAAGGATTAGAAAAATACGGAAAACACAAGTATGAAGAAATTGTACTGTAACCATGAGGACATTGAAGGCTATGACGCAATAAAAAGACCGAACTTTTGTTGAAAAAGTTATCCGTTATTTCTGCGCGCACTTCAGTTGAAACCATTTTTCTGTTCTCGGCCTTCTTTGAACTTGAAGTTTGAAGTTTACGTTATAAGTAGTACGTTCAAAGTTTCTCTAGTTTACGTAAGTTTTAAAATCTTGGTTTACCCTTAAAACCTGAGCTGCCTGGAGAAGGTGAGAAAGACCAATAAATTCTTGAAAAAATTTCGTATCTCCAAAAATAGCTAGAACTTTGAGAATAGCATAATGAATAATAAGGAGTAGAGATTCCACGAAATCTATAATAATTACGAACACGAACACAAGGTTTCCACAAACAAACGGCTACTCTAATAAAATGCTTGCCCGTCCAAAGAACATTTAATAAACACTAGAAGGGAATCTTCAATGAATTTTGACGTATCTTTTCCTAACGTTAACTTAATAGTTTAAATCGCTGCAAGAGAAGAAGCAGAATTAACACGAATTGGACGCTTAGAGTTTGAAAGGCCGAAATGGGAGTGAAAAATAGAAGTAAACACCTGACGCACTTACTACATATGCTTACATAGAAGTCCCGCTGCAGAGCGCATCGGAGATTTCGCAAAACCTACAGCATTAAATTATATTCTCAGAATCCCCTGCAACCAAATCAGATAGATTAGTGCTCCCAAAATCTGGAAAAGTTTTGCTCAGCCAAGCAACAGTTCATCAGCCAAGCAACAGTCCATCAGCCAAGCAACAGTTCATCACCCAAGCAACAGTTCATCAGCCAAGCAACAGTTCATCAGCTAAGCAACAGTCCATCAGCCAAGCAACAGTCCATCAGCTAAGCAACAGTTCATCACCCAAACAACAGTTTATCAGCCAAGCAACAGTTCATCAGCTAAGCAGCAGGTCATCAAAATACATGGATAAAATGACACCAGCTGCTACGTTTTATATATTAATTTCTCACTGCAATATTTCTGACCAACGGGAGAAGACGGCACTGCTGCTACGTTTTATGTATTGATTTTCTCACTACAATATTTCTGACCGACGGGAGAAGACGGCACTGCTGCTCCATGCCACTATATTAATATTCTCACTGCAATATTTCTCAGCAGCGAGAGAACTCGGCATCGCTGTTCCTAGTGAAGATAAAGTGTTTAACGCGATCACGTGTTCCAGGGCACATCCAGTGCAGGCCTTGTTCTCATTCTGCTCAGCAGTCTTCGCTATCTCTGAAAATGCTTCATGCTTTAGCGAGTTTCGCCGACATTACGGGTGACGTGTGAAGCAAGGGAATACATCAGATAAGAAAATGCATTCGCACTACCTTCTTCACATCGTTATGTAATTCAGTTTGCAATCACACGTAACATATCCTTTCTACAATATGCTGTAATCGAAAATGCTCGGAACGCACACATACTGTCTCGTATTTCATTTCATAGAACTATTGGAAACGTTTATTGGCTATACTTCAAGAAATGAATAAATGTCGTAGATGTTGTGAATTGAATTTATTTATCACTGAAGGTAAGCGACCGATGCTCGACAGACGGAAAAACGGTAGTTAGAAATCTGTGTTCTCCGTACGTTGAATGCACCAAATGAAGTTAGTATGACATTTTAGTGACACCAACAAATTAAATACATGTTCTCTGAGGTCTTCAATTCCATACCATCGAGCGTTGTGGCTGACTGCACTTCAGTGTATTTGGTAAGCCAAGCGCTCTCAAAAGACCTGTAGACCTCCCGGGCACTTGTAGAAACAGCGAGGGTAATGAGCGATCCTTTAATTAACATTTTCAATGGATCGCTCGAAACTATAGGATTATGTCTAACTGGATTGGTTGAAGATGAATTTTGCTCTCGCCTGATACATGTGACCCGCACGTGATGCAAACAGAACTGAGACCCAAACAAAGGGTAGTTTCGTTTCTAGATAGCTTATTTCTGACCCACTTATTCACACAATTGAAAATAAATAACACTAGATGTTAATTTTCCAAAAGTGGTTCCTAGACGTGCAGTTTTTACGTTACTACAGCCCTGTATGATTGCGCAATAAAAAATACTAGAACACTATTTTGGTGGCACACTCGCACACAGTAGCGCCTCACAGGGTTAGGAAAAACGAAGCCATAATATTCAGCGCCCAGTTAGTGTGATATCAATTTTCAATATAAAAGGTAACACTGCTCAAAAGTTCGATAAACATAAAACCTTCGTGCCCAATACTGAGAAAAGAAACCCAGAACGGCCAGGAGGCGAATGGAACTTAGCTGTCGCAAGAACATCCTCGACATCTTCGGAGGAGTGAAACATATTTACAACAGTACGAAAGCTGTAGACCTCAAATACCTCGAGTTTTCAAAAAGTCCTCGATAAAGTCCCCCTGAGAGGCTTATGGCCAAAGTTGAAGCCTATGGTATACAAGGTAATTATTTTCGATTCATATGAAAGAAGCTCATGGTCGACAACGATTGAGGATTAATACGCAGTCTAGTGACTGGACACATGTTATATCGGGGACCCCACATTCTCATCCCGCTCCTGTACGTCATCCACATCCACGATTTTGGCCTAGGGATCATCAATAAAATCAATGAATTCGCAGATGACGCGCGGCTCTGAGAGCGACAGACAAACCGTTTAATTAGACGGACCTCAACAGATTCCTGTAGTGGGCAGAAACCTGGCTTCAATATTTACAAACGTTTAGTTGTGATCATTAAACCTAATAATGAGTGTTTCAAACGCACAACTCACCGTCCATCAATTGAAGTAATAGAGTTGCAAAGAGATTTTGGAAACATTGCCTCAAATGAGCTCAAGTACCAAGTAAAAAACAAAAAATCGAAGCGAATTTCCAGTGCATATCGAGAAACTTTAACTACAAGTTGAAGAACACACTCTGCAATATGACCTTTTATAAAACACTTGTCTGGAGATTGGATTGTAGCTACGCTTCCCGTCCCTACTAAGAGACATCTACAAGACGGAAGGATTTTAGCGTAAAACAGCGACAGTAATCATGCAAGAAATCTACCACTTCATTTACGACTCGAGTTTATCTCTTCGAGAGTTGATTGACTGCTGTTTCTTCCTTCCATCATTTGCTGTTTCTCTTGTATAAACAGTTGTAGTAGAAGTGGTAGGATTAATAGGGATTTTACGAAACTAGTATATATACTATCAGTTTTTTAACTTATCTTGTCCTCATATTTCGTACACGTTCTCTTGCCTTTGCATGACTAAGGGACTAAGGTGTGACTGCATTGGACTTGAAGTACCCCAAGAAAGAACCATTCGTCTCGTTCGTGTCGTATTTTACGCCATCCTAATTTTCAAGCTCCTCTCGAGAGTTGGTGACTGATCTTCAAGCCTTAATAATACACCTAGAGCAAGACGCACGTTTCCATCCTGTTCTTGGCTGCCCACGGCTGATGAAATCACCGTTACAGTTGTTGCAATGGTCGGCTGATGTGTTTATTTGTAGTTAGACGTGCTCAAATTTACATACTGATTTTAATTTGGAATCATAAATACATATTTACGGGGACTTTGATACTCTGCATCCAAGTTTTACTCAACGAGTGTCTCCTTAGGTGCTCAGACTTTCCTAAAAATGTCTATACGCTTTTGTGATGTTTTACCATGTATGTCTTCTGGGAATAAAAGTCCCTAGAATTGTAAAAATAATTTCTGCGTAATGATATGCAGGACAAGATTCCATGCTGCTGGGATGCTGGCATTATCACTATTTTGACATATCGTTTTGCTAAAATTTCGATTGGTACAATGATTACTAAGTATAACAATGAATATTGTGCTATAACGCTTTTTAAGAGCAAATAGTGAATATTTAATTCATAGACAAACAATATAGAACTATATAGAACTACATAGAACCACTGATATCAATTACTTCGTGGTAATAACTTATATCTATTCAAACAAACCCCTCATATTCATGACAGCATAATTCTTTAAAAATTAACAAATTAGTTATTGCATTGTCACAAGAACAATCAATAATATACCAACAATAACAAAACTTAGAATCAGACAAAATAAATACATTTAATCTAAGAAACCCCGATAAACAAAAACATTATGCAAACACCGTAACGACTCTATCGCACGTCGCGAAATCTACACATGACCCTCAGGGGCGCGTAAATACGACTCATCTGAGTGACCGCCATCACAGAGCAGGAGCTGGGCGTGAAGGCGCGTCGTGGTGATGCGAAGGTAGACGAATTACGGCGACTTCACGCGTACATTACCGGGGCGGGGGCTGCTGGGGCCCCGAGGGGTGGGGGAGCAGTGCACAACGGCGGGGCTTTTTTACCGAGTAACGCAGTGTTGTTCTTTTAGTAATGACATCTGGGCTGGGGAGTTTATGGGGTTCTGTGAGACGCTTCTTTCTGAGGCGACGCCGCGCGAACAATCGAAGGGAGAGCGCCGCGCATTCCTGAACGCTTGCCAGACCCCTTCCTGCTCGAGGATTTTGTAGCGCTCGAGCGGCTCTTGTAAAGTAACAGGCCAATACGGCAGGAAAAACACTCACCTGGCCCCATGTCTAGTAAAAAAGTAACAGGCCAATACCGCAGCAAAATCACACACCTAGACCCATGAGCTTCGTTAGGGCGATCTTTTGAGCGGCCTCGTAAGCCGTAGACAAGAGATGCACGCGGCCCTCACGCTTCTGACGTATTTGTATTTTAACTCGCGAGAAGCACGTGTCCTGCAATGCAGTCGAGATGCTGGGACCTGTGAGAAGCACGTGTCCTGCAATGCAGTCGAGATGCTGGGACCTGTGAGAAGTACATGTCCTGTAATGCTGTCGAAATGCTGGGACCTGTGAGAAGCACGTGTCCTGTAATGCTGTCGAAATGCTAGGATGTGTGAGAAGCACGTGTCCTGAAATGCTGTCGAGATGCTGGGACCTGTGAGAAGCACGTGTCTTTTAATGCTGTCGAGGTACTGGAACGTGTGAGAAGCACGTGCTTCAGCTGACGTTTTCTTGAGAGCAGAAGACGCCAGCTTTACCTTTTAGAAACGTGAGCTTTACGTGTGTTGGAGAGGGACGCCGGGCACCTCACGCAGCCGGTCCACCGCTGGGGTGGCACGCCTTGAAATGGAACACCCTTGTTCCTTGAATTACAAGTAGAGCTCGTGTGTCCTGCATCTTTCCTCCATGCTTAAGTCAAGGGGAAATTGTTGTTTCTGTACGAAAGAATTCAGTTATGCGAGTCCATTACATTTGCTTACAACGATGGTTTCTTACAGTCGTATCTTTTTTTAAGAAATTCATTTTCGCCTTGTCAAATTTGCGTGTATGTATGTATTCATATCTATATGTGTATCAAAGTAAATGCACGTGTTCTTCATACTTTGGTGTACTGCTACACGGGCCTCATCAAAACTGACAGAACAAATGATGTTTATTTCTTAATAAGATGCCCTGTTATATAGGGGACTCACTGACAAATTTGAAATGTTTCTGAAGCCAAAATATCAGTTAGAAGTGAGCACGTAAAACACTAGGTGTCAATCTGGAAAAATCAGTAAAGCCGACTTAGGTTTCCCAATCTTAATAAATAAATTTGATACTCATTTGAAGTTCATCTTGTCTTAGTATTGTCTACTTGACGAAGTGAATGCATAAGACCAGAAGCTGGCTGGTTGAAATTTAGATTAATCCTCCACAACATGTTTTTGTGACGGTTTTAATCAACTTAGTAAGTAATCATGTGGTATGTTCAAAGCGACTATGAAATTATCACATCAAAAGAAAAAATACAGGTTATAGCAGCAGTCCCAAAATGAAAATTATCGTGAATTATTAAGTTTGGAAATATGGAGTTAATGTTGACAGTTCATGTTTTTTGAAAAGCTCCTTGCAGCAGAAGAATTTTCTACGCCTTCATTACGGCAGATCACAGACAAAGTTCAATCAGCAATCGTCGCTGGAGGAGCGCAAACATAGCACTGCTTTTACTGAAACTACAGCGAGGCAACTTCAATGAGAGAGAACTTGATAAAAAGCATCGACGTTGAAAAATGGTTCACTATCTGGCTCCCTATGACCCCAGGGTTCGTACCCTAAATTGAGGCTCGTCAACTCCGCCCAGTGCAGTCCGGGTAGCCCAAGTTATGCTTGGAGATTTAAATATTCAGGTTCAAGTAGCAGAAAAATGGATTAGAGAACAGAGCATGGGTGAACTAGCGTTGTGCGATCGCATGTGCAGCTCTGAGCCACCTCGGTCAGTGACTCGTGAGATGATTTCTACACAGCTCCCAGTTCTACATTCCAATGAAAAGGTTGACTAATTCAAAGTACCTGTAAGGTTTTGTTTATCAAGGATCGTCTTTAAAGATGGAAAAGTATATGAATGTAAATTCGTTTATGAGATACATGGGTAAAGGTAATTTATCCAAATTACCGTAGCATTCAATTTTCCCCTCAAAAGTGAATTGGATGAACATATATTTGGAAATAAAAAAAGTGAAAAGGTCACTAATATTTTACTAGTATAGTAGATACAACTTCTACGAAGAGACCAAACGCATAGATGCATCTCTTTATGTCAGTTATTTTATCATTTCTTTCAGTAACGTTAAATTTAAATATCAATATATCAGCATGATCATTATCATTTTTACATCTAATGTGACTTAAGAAATTTCTGGTGTACATCATACCAACCCATTTTCAGCGGTACCCAGACATCATCCTTACTTTTTGAGCTCATGCGTAAATAAGAACAACATTCATCAAATAAAAGACGAATAATTTAACTTACTAATGGTGATAACCGTACTGACATCTTCCTTAATTGAGTTAGAGTCAATCAGAGTTGTGAACTGCCACGTAATGGAGGGCGCTTGGAGTTTCAGTACATCATCCTGCCCTTCTTCAGTCCAGAATCACGAGCCCAGGCCTTCAGGGCGAGCAAAGTTTTCAAATTAGGCACCCCGGGGTCGTCAAAATTTGAAGACCTCCGAATGAACTCTATATGAACTTTATGCTTTTCTGATGCCTCATTGCTCCAGGAGCGCAAAAAAACGAGCGCTTTATAGTCTGTCGTGAACGTTTCGGGTAAATTTCTACGCACACAGTGGCTTTCAGTATGATCTATCATTCTCATTGACAGGACGAAACCCTGAATAAAAGCGTCATTTTTGTTTAATATTCCAAGACTTAACTTATGTTTAATCACACTCGACAGGGCATTAAAGTGTTTAATCGTAATACCTGTACTTAATTTTTACCTCATTTGAGAGCTCGTATTTCTAGCAGGGCTTCATGAAAACAAAAGCAAGAGAATTGAAAGCGTAAACAGTTTTCTGTACACCTGCTTTCTGTCAACACCGTATTTATTCTCGTTGCTATATAAAACATACGTAGTTTGGGAGCTTGTACATTTCCCGTCGTGTTCAAGTGGCTGTGGGGTTGTCTCAAATGAAAGTTATTTTCGCGCGGCCCTACAGGTTTGGCTGTCAAGTGACCAGTCAGTTCTATCTATTTCATCTCGCGCACCTGTGGTGCACAGCTTCAATGTCAACATTTTTTATCCGGAGGGAGAAAAACAACAACAAATACTCACAAAAGCAACTTTGAGCGTAGGATTCCGTTTCCCAGCACGAAATGTCTACACCTTTCATGGAGTAGTTAGTTTGTATTTCTTGTTTTAGCACTATTTGAGAGACAGACATCGGTTAATGTTCAGTGGAACATCAAAGAATTTCTCCAGTATGCTATGCAGGTTACCGCTTTCGAGAGACAACACATGGCTGACGGTGCTGAGATTCTTCAACTGAAGCTGTCTAACCGGTCCAGAAAGACCACCGTAGTTGTCAGGGTGCAATTGACGATAATTTTAGGAAGTGAAACACGAGTTCATTGTAATGAGCGCCCAGATCTACTCGAAGGTTGCGGTGAATCTTAATTAAAATTTACAGATCCGCGAAAATTTGGGGATCATAATTTCTGAATTAAAGGCTTGTCGATATATATTAACGGTGAGATGTTATGGTAGGGAGAGAAATTTATTGAAGGGTTATACGTGAGAAGCTCATTAGCAGGTATTACAAAATGTATTCCGAAAATTTATGGACTCGTTCAAATAATGTTTTTTCAAGACATTTGTGACATTATTCAAGATATTTTGAGAGTTAATAATAGAAATTCTAAAATTTAGGCCTATGCGTGAAACCACTTGTGAATTCTGGGCTAAAATAATATTTTTCATTTATAATACTTTGCAAATGAACTGATTAATGTGACTTGTGATAAGGCTGTTATGAGGATGGAATCTCGAAGCTCGTTTTAAGTTAGATAGAGACCATAATCAAGGCCGCTCAGACCTTGGCTGAGCTCTCAAAATTTGAACTTTTACCAACAAGAAAATTAGCACAGGCCTAATCAATTGCGGTGAGTGCAGGCTGCTAACGAAAAAAAATTCTGACCGATTAAATTTTGCTTAAACGGCTATTTCAGATATGCCTCAGCCATACCCACAGCACACGAACTTAATAAAATCGAAAATCGCCCTCTATCGTAGCATCTGCATTTTCATACAGCCATACATTCAAGACTGGTACTAAACTGAAGTAGGTGTGACTATGAATTCAGTGGAATTCCAAACAGATATCCGGTTTATGCAAATGAAATCATTAATGACACGAGAGAAGCTAATACCGTCTCGTAACCGGACGAGGAATAATATGCCATCACCTGTTTAAGTGAGACAGAACGTCTGAATTTGGTGATCAGTAAGGAGTAGTGATGATAATTTTTCTTGAAAAGGGTGCAATAACTACTGACGCTTACAATGTTTCACTAATCAGTAAATTACAAAACTTATCAAGTTCAAAAGGAATCCCAGGCTGACAAGATGATGTTCCAGCTCACAATTCGTACATCACCCTGGTAGAAGCACCAGCTTGTGGTCGTGAATTTTATTCATGCCCTCATATTTCCTGGCCTGCACCAACTGACTTTTACCTCTTTCTGATAGTGAAGAAATTTTTCTAGGCACAGATTTCTCAGAAAATGATGCATTTCCTACGTACAAAGATCTTGCTTCTCAAATCGCTGACGTTTCGTGCAACGTCTCCAGGGCCTCACAGAAAGATGGAAGAGTGCATAGTTGTTGTGGATGCTTATGTAAAGAAAAACTAATAATTGTTCCATATTTTGTCTAAGTTTTGGACGGGAATCAGGCAGACTAGAAAAAAGAACACCCCTCGTACACATGGTACATCTAGTCAAACAGTGAACCCACACGTTTTTCTTTTCCAGAACAAACTTTAAGGTCTAAATTGCGCTCAAAGCACGCGTACAACACATACAGGGAGTGTCCCTCATGCATAACGACCGATAAAAACTCACCCTTAGACACGACAACAACACGCCATGACCCTCTCTAGTTCGTCAGCAATTACCGGGCAGGTCCGACACCGTAAGATCCGTGTTGTCTGAGCAAACACCCTTTGTGATAATGCTTGACGTCGCAACACTGTCGGGCGGTCAGTGAGTCGGCTTGAGTTTCATGTGCACAGCAGTACTTTGTTCCAGCGTGTGTCGGCTCGTGAGAGTTGTCTGTACCTGAACTTGGGTAAGCATTCATGGCTACGACGGTCGGTAAATTAAACAAGGTAAAAACTACAATATTACAGGTCCGGAGACTTAACGCACTATAATGATAAAAAATGAAAAATACCTTATTTACACCACTGATTGTGTAGCTACAACATTTGCAAAGGAACAAATAATTCATTTAATATCGTTTGGTTATGAACAGCTCGATTGTGTTAATTATGATTTGAAGTAATCGTGCTTTCCCTTTTCTGTTAAGCATATCCATTATCTTCATTACATGGTACAGAAAGAATGACGAGTGAATAATTTTACGAAATCATTCGTAAAGTCACCCGTGAAAGTGCGTGTGTTGCAAAGTACGGTAAAAATTTACGTTTCGCAAAATGTGTTTCTACGTATCCCTTGTTAAGCTTTATGTGTTGGCCTATAATGAGCAAAATGATGATGTAAACACCGAATAGAAATGAGCAAAACATACCAAGCAATGAAACTCGCGCAATTTGAGCTTCAAATTGTCAGGCATCTTCATGACAAATATCAAGGAAGTGCGCGTAATTGAGGAAATTTCACATATGTCAAACTCATGATTGATATTAGTGAGTTCCGTTCAGTTGCTGAACTTTTCCTCACATACTGGCATAATGATCAAGTTTGCATGATTGGGTTAGTTGTAATGACGCACGCGGGAGGGCTTGGATGAAGTACTTTTTTGTGTCCTCTAAAGTTTCCTTGTATTTCCTGCAACAAGAAATTACTCACCACACAACACATACCTCCAGAACAGTCGTGAATTTCTGCGTCTGCATATGCAGCTCAGGTAATGAAATCAAAAACTTGAAAAAAGATTCCAATTTGAATGTGATATTTAAAAACCGATGCGTAGTGGGAACTGCAATGGTGGGCGACAACGAAGTTAAAATTTGCGTTATGCGCACAAAAATGGCTCTGGGACGTCAGTTACCGCAATTATTGACAAAAATGTTAATTATCAACACGAATATTTAAACAATCTTTTTTGTAAATTATGTTATTCTTCCATAATGTGGAGATTTTGATTCAGTGAGCGTGAATTACTTTCCGAAAACCAGGTCCATGATCTGAAAATTGAATTTTGTGATTCAAATTTCGTCAGAAAATGAAACTCATAGCGTGCTAGCTTCAAAATGTTTTCATTCGTTTGGCTTTCCCAGAACTTCCGGCATATCTCAGTGGACTAATTTTCGTCTAAAAATTTTGAAAACACGCAAAAAATGCTTTCACTTGCGTCTGTTTTCAGGCTGCGTTACAATTTTGGTACAGGACTGTAATGCAATACGAGTTCATGGAAGTTCACACAGCATGCAAACATGGATGCGAAAATTATTTAGCGCTGCCGAGGGCACACCAAGTCTCTCTGTTTTAGGGTCGAAATGAGTTTTTCTCCGTGGTAAATATAGTCAGACTTCCTGCAGGTTCCAGAAATGTTTACAGAATATTCTTGACATGCTCAATTTCTGTGTTTCTCATCTGCGTCGCGGTGACAAACAGACCCTCAAGCACACGAATTGCGCATGTTTTTCTTTTTTTAAAAAGATTCATGAAAAATTGTATTTTTCTCCCCTCATCAGAAACGTACAAAAAGCTCCCGCTATGTCATGCCCACGGTGGACTTACCAGACTCCAGACTTTGAAAGAAGATTTCCGAGTTGTAAATATTCAGAATATTTTTAGAATTGTTAAATTGGGTGCTGCGTGCTGGATTGGACTTCAGGTTATCATGGCCAATATTGTGCTTTCATTAGAAATCCACTGATGAATTCCATAACTATTTTTTCAGAAATATCTGTAGAACATTTTACTAAGAAAGATCCTTCACAATATCCATACTTTATAGTACTGAGAGATGTTCTTAAAAATAGCTACATCGTGCTTTACTCAGAAATATCTTGCGACATATTCATGCTCTGGGTTTACTCAGGAAAATCTCAAGAAATATCCGTATTCTGTCGTGCTCAAAAATAGCCCCAACCCTTTTTTCCTAATTGTTTCAAGAACAGTCCATCCATATCTTGTTTTCTTCAACAGTATCTGAGTGAAGGTACTTCAGAAGTATCGTTCCCTGTTTTGTTCGAAAAGTGTTCCACAAGTTTCCTTTCCCTACCTGTTTTGATGCACCCGTATTTTTCGCGAACCTCTGTTTATTGAGGCAGTTTGCTCTTCAATAAGTTTTTCATTTTATGCAGGTCGTATGCAAGCAAAGCCAATCTCGCATATTTTTGTGTCATTTTAGTTCTTTTCCACGACGTCAGTCACGGCACCATATCATTTTGAGGCCATTTCGAAAAAATGCTGCGCCGTAAGCATGATTTAAATGCTGAGCAGATTCAAAACATTCGCCAAATCACGCTCTGCGCATGTACTTGCAAGTACAGCAGACCGGTGTAGCGCAAAACTGTCCTCGAGAGATTCAAGTTTAGGGAAGATCGATAGATAAGCGACGAATTTTGAAAAGCCCACCAAAATTGACCTGGAAAACGTGTGGGATGCGCATTCAGAGTAAAGGTACTAGTAAAATGATACGTTGAAGAGTCCCTTTTCTCGATAAAATATTAACCCCTTCCTAGTTAGGGTTCCAATTAGCAGAATTCATCAGATGACTTTCTTGTTAGTATGCAGGCGTCGCTTGTACGATGAAGAATTTCATGTTTCGTATGAGCTCTTTTTCATGTAATTTTGACTTTGAAGGTGTTCGCACAATGCAGGCGTTCGCGGAACACCACGCACGCCAAGTAAATATGGCTAGTTAATTGTAACGTTATATATCAATTCAGTCACTCGTTTCCATTATATTTTACATTCCGATAAACAATACAACACATGTACGTCGTACATCTCAAAGCTAACATTACAACTTTTCGAGCGCAGATGATATCCAGCTCTTGAAGAAAAGATAAAAAATCAAATGAAACACTGTGAGTGTAGTTGATGAAGTGCGGCAACGAGAAAATATTCTGACTAACATTGTTTTAGGGTAAAAGTTTCTTTTCGCTTGTCTCACGCTAGTGGGTTTACCTGGGAACTCTAGCGGGCTTGTCTGAGAGTAGCCGGCATTGGGAGACAGGGCAGCGGAACTGTCCATTTGCCGGCGTGTTTACCAGCTTAAAGTCCCCAGGAAAATCATTCGCGTGAGACACCTCATGTTAATTTGGTGTGAAATGCATTTAGTGTTCATTCTCATGCTATAGAGAACCAGTTTTGAATTTCCGCATTTAGTTAGTGCTATTTTTCACGCTTGTAGTTAGATATTTTTAAAGGGATATGCATATGCTAAGAGACCAAGCGCTCTTACCTGTTGTCAGGAGAAACGAACAGTGATGACAGCAGCGGTTGCGGTAGTTTAGAAATGATTATTTTAGTTCTGGCATACAATTCAATCTCGTATATGTGAGTAAAGAGGATCTCTAGTGAGAGACCCTCTCTTGCTGGTAACCTTAGCTAGTTATTTAGGGGTCAGGTGCTCAACCTTACGAATCCGTCAATGTGTTCTTGTCGAAATTATTTTCTGGTTAAAACTTAAGTTGTTTTATATTCGGACGTGCAGACCAATTTCATGCTTGTTTATGCCATCGGACTTTGCCATGCCCTGCTGCATGTGCCGGCTTTTGCTTGCCTCTCTTGCTGTGCTGTGAACAGCCCGCATGCGTAATTTAAGTTTTGATGTCAATACAGCAGTGAAAATCGAGCAGTTTTTTGGACTTACCACTTCATAGCCCAGAACCTACAAGTGTGTGTTTCACACTATTATTTAGTGTTGTGAAGTTGTGTTATCCAGAAGCTCCTTTCCATTACATTTTGCATTCTGTTGAATGATACAACATTCGTTCATCGTACATCTCAAAGCTGACATAATGACTTTTCAAGAGCATAAGGTATCCAGCTCATGGGCAAAAATATAAAAAATCAAATGAAACACTGTGAGAGTGTCTGATGAAGTAGAGCCGCGAGAAAATACTCCGGCATCTCAAAACGGAGAGGGCTGGTCCATCCAAAAGCTACTAGTCTAACATTTTACGTGTCTTCAAGTTTGAAAACTAAACCCGCTCAAAAAGAATTCAGCTCATCGAAAACTCAACGCACCTACAATTCTAGCCATCTGATCTATGAGTTTTCATGTCATCGAGATTATTCATCCGAAATATTAAAAAAATTCCGGCCAATACGTCTACGAAGTAATATTTCAACACGGCTACATGTCAATAACGTATCTGTGGGTGTATTTTCAAAGTTGGAAGATCTACCAAGTCTAGTGTCTATCCAGAAGCAAATTGGCTTTCTCCGTTATTTTTATTGAGAGCTATCACCTCTCAACTGTGCACAACCCAGATCTGTGCAACGCCCTGAACTGTGCACTGCCCTGAACTGTGCACTGCCCTGAACTGTGCACTGCTCTGAACTGCGTACAGACGGGTAGGTTTGGTGCCGCCGATGTGGTGTCGCTCTTTCGTCAGTCATTCGTCAAACTTCTGTGCTTGCTGGGCGTCTATTATCGACTTCAAAAGTTCCTCAATCGGTCATTTCGAGATCTTGTTTGAGGTGATAGTTTATCATCCCGTTGAAAAGTTTCTCGAGTGTTCTTTTGAAATTTAGTTCCCGGTGGCACGTCCGCTGAGTTGAAATGTTTTTCGTTGGTCACTCGAAAATTTAACTTCCCGCTAAAAGTTAGTCGAGAAATTTAGTTTGGGAACTATAAAAGTTTGCACGAGCGAAATTTCAAAGCAGGGCATGTCGAAATCAAGCGGGGTAGGGCATCAGAATATCGAACGCTTCAACTTCTGAACGGGAAAGGCTGTAAATTTCATTCGAATCTAATGATTATAGTTCGTATCGAAATCTTATCTAAAATATATGATGAACCGTCAAATTTAGTATTACTGTTAAATCTCATTCAAATACTCCCAATATTTAGTGATTTTTTACCGATCTTATTTCACGAATGTTTATAAGGTATGACTCTTTTCCTGAAAAAACTTTGCTGCTCAGGCTTGATGAAGCCCTCGATTCACGGAGAAGTATTTAGCACCTGCTGCTATTACTAGCACACTTAGCGCCTGCTGCTATTACAAGCACACTTAGTGCCTGCTTCTGTTACTAGCACACTTAGTGCCTGCTTCTGTTACTAGCACATTTAGCGCGTGCTTCTATTACTAGCACACTTAGCGCCTGCTTCTATTACTAGCACATTTAGCACGTGCTTCTATTACTAGCACACTTAGTGCCTGCTTCTATTACTAGCACACTTAGCGCCTGCTTCAATTACTAGCACACTTAGTGCCTGCTTCTATCACCAGCTCATTTTATGTTCGCTTTTATTACTAGCTCGGTAAGGGTCTGCTTCTAATACTAGCATCCTTGACCTCCTGAGTATAACAGAGCAGTCATGGACTCGGTGAGGAGACCACGTACGTTTGGTTGAATAGTTTGTCCCTTTTTAAATTCTGACAGGTAATTTGGAATAACGGTGTATGTATACACAACTAACAAAAGGCTAGTTCATCTTTTCCATTTATCACTCGTAGTTTATTACATTTTCGTGTAAAATAAAAAGCCTGAGGAGGCTTTATTTTTGAGTTGATTCATATTTAAATAACTCATTGTAAATTGAAGAATGGTACACAAAATTTTGCACTCTGTGTGAGACAATTTATGCAAAACCAGAGCATGAGAAATAAACCTCGAATATGGCTGTGCATTTATGGGTAGTATACATTTATTCAGAACGATTGCTGTTCAATCACATGTTGAAAAATTTCTTTACTTCACACTCTCGCTAAAACAGCCAGCTGAGAATCGTAATGCAAGGAGATGAATGCCGTAAAACAGCAATTTTTCTAATGCCTGCAGTTTTAGGATGCCTTAGAAGTTTTGAGAAGCTCGCTTTGAAATAATACACAAAGGAATTTCAGTGAAAATCTTACTTTTTAGCTAACGTTTGCAAGGGCTCGCAGAATTCGGAAGGAGATGCTGTGGGCCGACAAGACTTGGCACTCGGTGCTGAGGCAGAGGCCGGAAAGTGGGGCATAGCGAGAAGGTATTAGTTTTAGTCAGGCTTAAGTTTTAGTTTAGTCAGGCCCCCAGCTACCTCGGCACACGCATCATTGTTGAAACGGGTGATTTCATCGAGTAATTTCTTTGATCTCTGTGCGAATGATTTTTTTTAGAGTAATGCGGCAGAATGTTTTTTTGGTTGTATGCGAGTAATTTCTTTGGGCGACCGACGCGGAAATACTTTCCTTAGCCTATGCAGGAGTCGAAAAGAATTTGTAAATGATGGTGCTTTAGCAATAACTTGTTTTTCTGAATATATTTCATTCCTGCGAATTTTGCTGTATTTCTACCTCTACCTCTAGACACTCAAATTTACTACACACATATTTATTTCGTCAGTCGTTTGAAACTTCGTATTATCGATTGGCTTCGCCGTCTTTTTCTTAGCGTACAAATACATTTAATTTCAGTATCAAGTGATGAGTATTAGTAAACGATACACTAGTAGATTCTTCTGCCATGCGATACCCGCCCACGGGACCTGAAGCTCATCACATCTCCGTGTCTGCTCGCAAACGACGAAATCTCACGGCGGCGGAGAACAGTCATGATGTCGACGTAAAGCCTCGCGTAGGTTCCCGGTCCTGGGTCTCTTAAGCACGCGGCAATTTCTTCAAGGACGTCTGCTGGAATTAAGGTGCACTACAGCGCATTCGAACTGGAGAGCAAGCCGTGGGCGGTCCAAACTCCACGGAGTTTCCCGGCCAAATTTCCACTCGAGAAAGTACCAGTTTTTAAGAGTTATGTTTCCATTTTTCCGTCTCAGAGGTAGAGTATGGCCCTAATTTTTCATGGAAGACTTATTTTTCGAGCTGCTGGGAGCGTTTATTTAAGAAAAGTGTAGACGGACTGATGCTGTGTGCTTTTGACGAAGTAAATCCGTATGAGTTCCTGCTCTACGCTAATGATGACTTTTGTTTGCGTGTTGGGAAAATCATACAATGGAGGACAATATAGAGTAGCTCCTAAATAACAGAGGAGTTCCTTGTTTTTGCAAGGGAGCTACTGAATTGAAACGGAGGAGTCTGTGGATTGAAATAAGGCATGCTGAATTATAATAAGAGAGTTACTTAGTTATAACAGTAAATTACTTAATTATGAAGCACTAATTATTAGATTTTAATGAGAGAATTAGTGGACCTTAATAAAGGGAGTTACTAGAATGGAATAAGAAGTCAATGGAGAGAACATCAATAGATTTTAGGGCTCTAAAACAAAGCATACTGATTACAGCAAATACGTATGAAATTGTCGAAAAACATGTTCAACTATAATCAACTATTATGTCAGTGTTCGAAATTTTCAACTTTTCGGTTACCTTATCTGACATTTCTATTCTCCGCTTTGCAAGCTCGTTATGAATATTAACCGCGAACTGGAAGTTGTAGTTCTGTAGCTCTAAGGTCTCCACTGCCGTTAGTGGTTGCAGTAGTGACGGTGCAGTGCCGCTTGTAATAGTGGCAGTGACAGCACCAGTGCCGCCAGCCCATCTTTGAGCTGCTGTCACGGTCTAGCCTCAGATGTTCTGATACTATGCACAGGCATTGTAGTATCAATGCACCACCAAGATTTCAGATATACTGCCTCAATGTCTGAGCACTACTGCGCCAGCACTGTTGTGATACTGCTTAAGCACTGCGGTAATTCAGCAGACATATCAGTAACGTTACACCGGGCCCGAAGAGTTCCCAACTTATAATTACTGCACTGGCATTTTAGTTACACTGCATCAGCGTGTTAGTTACAGCACCAGCGTGTTAGTTACAAAGCCCCGGCGTTTCAGTTACACTGCACCATCGTCTCGGTTATACTAAAATAACGTTTCATCAATACTGCACAAGCGTTCCAGTACTCCTACACCAATGTTTCAGCAATACTGCACCAGCATTTCAGCAATACTGCACAAGCGTTGCAGTGCTCCTACACCAATGTTTCAGCAACACTGCACAAGCGTTGCAGTACTCATACACCAATGTTTCTGCAGTACTGCACCAGCATTTCAAGGATGCTGCTCCAGCATTTTCTTAAAATACAATAACATAGCACCGCTATAACATAGCACCACAACGCGTTGCTCAGACACTGCGGTAACGCTGCACCAGTCTTCCAGCAGGAAGAGCTGCTCAAGCGGCACGCGTCACGCCCACTCCTGTCACTCAAAGTTCATCTCTTTCATGCCCAGGTGAAGTTTCACTGCATTTGCAAGAACCGAATAGCCGGGACCCTGGATGATATAAGATCTATGCACACGCAACTTCATTGCTTGGAACGGCTTCATTCATTAAATGGTGACCCTCTTCAGCTACAATTTCGTGAAATGATTTTTCCTCAGCGTCTTGTGGGCTCCAGTTCAGCAATACTGCAATGCATATACGGCTTACTCGATTTCTCAAATACACAAAATTCTAATTATTTTTTAGCGGTAATTTTTTTCGGCCAATACAAGTTCGAACCATTTTGTTTTTGCATGTCACCACTTTTGTAGAAGCTCATAACCAGAGTTAGAGCCTGTTCAGTCAGAACACAAAATAGCCATTAAAAAATAGAAATAACTTTCGTAAACGTAATGTTTGGCTCGGAGTAACACGCAGTTTACATTGCATTCATACGCAAGGATTATACCTGACATAAAAACTTTTCCTAACCCGCTGAAACTCATTCCAAATTCCAAAAATTTCTAAACGTTCAAATTCACCGAAGTGTCTAAACGTGCGCCTGGCATAAACCATAACATCTCACTAAGGCACACACACAGCACAACACAGGCACACACACAGCACAACACAGTCGCACCCTGAGCTCTGATGCAGTCCCGCCCCTAGCGCTCACGTCCCCGTTGTGAGGGAACACTGCCCCCCCGCACGGCACGCCTCCACTGCCACAACTCAGCACGAATTGCTCTCCCTTGTGCGCTGGAGTGCCCTGGGGGTGTGAGGAGCGTGCCTCTTCTGTTTACTTGTATTTAATCGCGCCTTGAGCTGTGTGTCGTGTCGCTGGGCGCACTTACACTTTGTGTGATTACACTTCCTCGATGTATTATGGCGCGCTGTTTTTGTTGTTGCTGCCCGTTATGATGTGGTATACCTTTTGTGTTGGGGCATAACCTTTGTGCTGTGGCATATTCTTTGTGCTGTGACATTTTTTTTGTGTTGTGGCATATCCTTTGCCTTCGCTTTCAGGTTTCTGATGAACATTCGACTAAAAGAAGGGGACTCTCCTGAACCTTTGTGTTGTGGCATACCCTCTGTGTAGCGAAACTTTCCCTCTATGTAGCGAAACTGACCCTCGGTGTAGCGACCTTTACCCTCTGTGTAGCGACCTTTACTCTGTGTAGCGACTTTTACTTTGTGTAGCGTCACTTACCTTCTGTGTAGCAAAATCTACACACTTTGAAGCGAGATTTACCCTCGGTATCGGCTCATAACTCTTGTTTCATGGTAATGTAGAAAGGTCAGTGATTTACCGCACACGCTTAGCATACTTTATGCGTCTGAAATTAGGGCATCTATAACGAGACCCACACAAACACGCCTGAAGTCGGCTGTACGGCTCGAGCTGGGTCGTTATGGCGAGTCATTATCAACTCGAAATCGCCAGTCTCATCGAGCGAAAATCATGCATTTCCTGGACGGATATTTTGCTTTGAACTTGGTCGGTAACCTTTTAATCATCAATGTTCAAGTCACGTAGAGTGGCTTAAGAGTGTGCCAGAGGTGCGTCAAACTTTTAAGTGTAGACCGACTTATTTTTTATACTGTTTCAAAAGGATGGAATCAGTAAAACTTCAAAAGAAATTTTAAACGGGGGAAAAGAAATACATTTAATGTCATCTTTCTTTACCTGAGAACGTTGTACTTCGTGCCTTAATCGATATACTATACATTGATGTATATACGCTCATTCCTTGTATCATCGTACTATCGTGTTCGGAGGATGATCTAATTTTCACATTTTTTATTTCAGAAACCGCTACGTTAGTTCAGCTTGATATTGCGAGTCGGAGCTCATTTTGTATAAGAAATATTTGCTCGTAAGCCTCTGCTCCACGAGCGTTGAAGGTACACTCGTACGTGAAGGGACGTCTGCGATGGAGCAGCGTCGCATCGTCTACATTGGCGAGCACTTCTTTCTCGAAAAAGAGGCAAAAGTGGCAGAGATTTAGGATGCGTTCTTTCGTGCAAGCAGCATACCTGTT
Source organism: Orchestia grillus (assembly GCA_014899125.1). NCBI lineage: Eukaryota > Metazoa > Arthropoda > Malacostraca > Amphipoda > Talitridae > Orchestia > Orchestia grillus. The sequence goes on along the minus strand of VOMN01133198.1, from coordinate 60,342 downwards.
CGTGTAAGCATACTTGCTCCATGAAACAGCTACACTCCTGCGTAGATGAGAAATGCGGAATGTGGAAGAAGAGATGAGTCAGTTCTAATTTTTTATTGTCGTTCCACTGAAAACCCCTGATTTGAAATGAAATATCAGCGAACGAAATGAAACTTTGAACATGCTTTGGATTGTTTCATTCATTTTAAGTACGCGTCAATTAGGTAGGAATCTAACCGATCAAATTAACGTTTTCTATCACAACGGTGACTTTTCTTTTATTAACGTCCAGAAATGTGGAGTTCCTTTGCAGGTTTGCTTTAGGATGATGCTCCCTGCTGAGTTAATTAACTCACGTTATAATGCAAATAATTAGTTGTCTGATGTATGTACTTCAGGTCTAAAAATATTTTTTAATGATTTGTGTTGGTAGACGGAAATCATACTTGTACTTTTTTGTCGTCGTATGAACGTATGTGCAGCATGTGAACTATTATCGCTCACATTACTTATAATAAGTGCGAGTCTAATTTACGAAAGAGTGCGAGTCTCATTTACGAAAGAGTGCGAGTCTCATTTACGAAAGAGTGCGAGCATCAGGGCCTGAGCGCAAAAAATATCGTCCTCCGTGCGTTTGCAGGCATCGAGATGAAGAGGATGCTTCATACTGCACGCGTAATGTGTAAATTTACAGGAAAGTTTTCAGGGTTTCTACTCACTGCAGACTAAATATTGTATATTCTAGATTTTGTATCCCTTTCATTTGATTCGCAGAAAGTATTATTCAAATCTAATCAGTGTACGGTAAAGATATTTTGTAATTTCAACTATTAATATGTTTGTTCATGTAGCTGACGTAATATGCTATTTAATGAAGTGATAACGAACTAATCCCTTTAACCTCAATTATTTAAATTTCGATATGACATCTCATAATCAAGTTGAACTTCCTCAATCCGAATTATTCTCCCTCTCCGAGACTAGCAGGGACAAACAACTAAATTTCTAGTGCTTCTGAGGTCCCAGTGAGACAGGACACCCGCTTGATCACTGGTAACCGGGCACGTTCAGGTCAACTCAGGTCAAGAAAACTAAAATTTATTGTCGTTGAGGTACAGGTCATTTTTTAACGTAGTAATTGCCCATTACTGTTCTAAGTGAGAATTAATTTTATTTCCCAGAGCACTGTAGATGACTTTTTATAATCCAAAGCGTTTCTTTTTGCATGACGTTCGTTGTGACGCTCGTCCTTCTTTCCATCCTGAGATAGGATGACAATCGCTGTACTTTCAGTACCTTTTGCTCTTAGGGTTAGACGTCCCCACGCATGCTGCTCTGATTATTGACCTAGGGATTTCAATAACAGGTACATACATAACACTGCGTCCCGTTTCATGTATTTTAAGAAAAAAACACTGCCAAGCATCTTTAATTAAAATCGCATACGTTTCGGGTTACAGAGCTTACATCGTCGAAGCTGGAAAAATGCAAAGTCAAAATCTATTTCACCACGATATGAAACAGAAAACACGCAGAGACCTCCATGTCTCTGTAACCTAAAATCCTGCCTTCGATCTTTTGGCTTAACTTTAGCTTTGATATTGCACTTCACTTTGCCGTGGATTTCTTTAATGAGAAATGCAGTTTCTTAGCGCATGAGCTGATTTAATTGAAGCAAACAACCCCAACAGTTGACTAGGCTGCCTTTTAATTGGCATCTGCACATCTTGTCAACTCCAGCGATTGCCTTCTATAGGCTCGGGTGGAGGTCCTCAGTTAAGAGAATTAGAAAATCGAGTTCACGCTCACTGGAGACACACGCACAACAACGCAGGCAGAGCAAGTGCGTCGTCAACTGCTCACCTCGCGTTTACTAATACATCGTTGTTACAGGAATAGAATTAAGGCCCCTTCACACGATCAGTTAAAGTCTGAAGGACGACAGTAAAGGAAAACTCGGAAAACTGCTGTTGATAACTCTGATGAGTTTCTATTGTTCATAATTCTGCCGTGAGGTCGGAAGTTAGGAGACTGTACGTACAGTCTCTTGACTTCCAGCCTGACTCCAGAATTGAGAGCAAAGTTAGCATTCGATGCCCATATTTGTGTGTCTTAAGACACTGTCTTCTGACTTTAACTGATCATTTGAAGGGCCCTTTACGATGCTTCTTGATCAGACACGGTACTGTAGAAAAAATTTAAAGAGGAAAAACAGTTAAGAAGAAAATTGCTTACGAGTCAGAGCGTATTTTCTAAAAGAAAATGCTTCTAACATGTTATAGTGCAACGAACAGTAAGTAGAGACGCTCCGGGAGATCTCGGGCTAACTTTTACGCGGGAGTATATTTAATCGGCTATAATTTTGTCGGCCCAAGTATTTCTCGCAATTATTTTAGGAATTCATCAAGGGAGAGGATAAGAAGTTAAGCTAGGATGTAAAAGCTGAACTTCGGAGCTCATTAGTTCCCCAGTCAAAAAATTAGTCACCTGTTACTAATTTGGCGTAGGATCTCTACGACCACGAGCAATAACGGCAATTCCGCAAGGCATTGAGTCTACAAGAGTTCTGATGTACACTTCGTCGATTTTAAGCCACTCTCGCATCAACTGATCTCGCAGCGCGGCCACAGTACGCGGACAATCTATTCGAGGACTAACTAGTCGTTCGAAGTAGTCTCACAAATTCTTTACTGGGTTCATGTCTAAGGACTTAGCTAGCCAATTTATACATTTAACGTATCCTGAACGAATGTCATGCCAATTAATGGTAATTCTAGCTCGATACACTCGGCAGTTGTCATCCATAAAAAGAGCTCGGAAAAAATACACTGCAGCTTGATAAATATTTTGCCGCAGGAGCTTATGTAAAGGAAATACATGAATGAATTTTTATTCAAATGCATAAGTATATATGAACACGAATGATCCCGTGAGAAAGACGTGTTAGAATAAAATTCTATTTTCAAGTTGAGTGAGTCCAATTTAGCACAGTCTATTTTGTATTATTTTCTTAAATAAATGTTAGTATATTATCACCATTGACAATTAAAAATAGGAAATTCAATCAAATAATATTTATCTTAGCTTATTTACTTGCGTGAATGTAGCCTCAGGAGAGTAGGTCTTTTGAAGACCGATGCCGATACTCACATTCCAAACAGAGCTTCATAATTGAGCAAAAACTTGCTGATGGAATTTAAAATCCAACAGACTCTCCAGCAGCATGTTGTCTAAGCTAAGAGGCTTACCTGTCAGAGGGAGCAGACTATGCGAAGCATGGACTTTTAAACAAGGGAGAAGCCTCAGTTAAGTGCGGTGGACTATGGACTACCGAGACGAGGAGATTATTTACTAGTAGATGCACATTTTGTACAGAAAAATATCTCTAAAATGCTAGAGCGCTCTCATTAGTGTCATTTCGAAGGCATTCAATAGTGTAACGTAGGCGGTTTTTCACAAGAAATAAAGGTATGTGAAAGTTGAGCCTTTGGAGTATAGAAGCTATTAAGTAAATATTAGTATAGATTTTATGTGAATGTACAAACAGATTCACGTGAAAATGTTCTAACAGCTGACTGATCCTGTAGACAGATAGACTTTTGTCAGGGTCCCTTTTGATAAAAACAAAACTAGCACTGAGTTTTTGCTTCACTTTTTAAATATCCTGCTGGTTTGGGTGAGAAATTATATTGATCCAAATTAAAAAGTGATTTAGGAAGATAAATCCCCAATGGTTATTCCTGCATAAAAATGGAGCGGTCCCGGTGCTTTAAATGATTGCCCATTTAAGTGACATCCACTTATTTGAAAATATAACGAAATTGAAAAATAATTTACGCTGTTGGTTAAATACGAACACGATTGCTGTTGACAACATAAAATGAAATCATAGTTTTCACCGTTCATTTTTATTAAGCTATCCTAAGTTATACCAATAAAATTTCCCATTCCTAGGAAAACCCTACTGGAACTGGGAACTTTCCCAGTCACAGGTCGCATCGTTGCCCTGACATTCCTCCCTACCTGTCTAACCCAAATCTTTTAGTTTGCGTCGCGTATTTGTTCGTGAAAGTCCGCAAAATGCGACACAGGTCGAAGTGTACGTGCATAACTCAGGAGGGTGGTCGTTAAATAACTCAATCCTGTTGTCGTATTTGCCTAACGTGTCTTTTTCAGAGAAATCCGGATGTGGAGATGATCCGGGACATCTTACCCGGCCGTCAAATATTGCCTTCCTGTGCCTGCAGATTTGCAGGTAACGAATGGGATTCTCAGTGGACGTTGGAAATTGCCGTTCGAATTTCAGTTCTGTCTTGAAAAGATATTACTCACCTCTATCCTACATTGGTTATCTAAAGCTACACGGAATGGGATTGGGAATGTTGTTCATACTGACTTCAATGTGAGAGATAAAAAGGCTGAGACTTTTGTTTTATTGAATATGAGGCTTGTTTAAATAAAGGTCGGCCTTATGACCTAAATATCCCTCAAATAATAAACCGTTAAATAAATAGTCGCCACCTTTTTTCGAAGTATGAATATTTAGATTCACACATGTAAGTGAACCCATTACATGTGGGTACTACACTATATACAAGCTCTGCTAGTGACCCACTGATCCCAATGTTTGTGCCTTTCTTGAGATTCTCCCTAAAAATCCTCTTTTAAGGAGTGGCTTGCGGCTCTATCAGCACATGCTCTCGATTTTTTCTACATTTTGGCGACGACATCTTTTTAATTGTTTTTTTATATAGGAGAAAAACTTGCAAAAGCAAAATTTAGAGTATACAGAGGGTAAAGAAGGCCGATAGTCGCTTGAAAAGCTAAAAACTAACAATAAGTGGAAAAGCAGCGAAGAGTGGCGCGGGGCGTTTTGTCATCCAACTCATGTTTTGACCTCTTGTGGCTTATGTTTTTTGTCTTTCATGAGAGGCCTCATTCTCGTTCTGATATTGAGCGAGATTTCATGATGCTTCACTCCTTGTCAGTAAAAATATACAACAAATCCATTCTGTGCTACTAGAAATAAAAACTTTAAACTACTTGTGAAACAGTGATGCAATGCCCTCCTTTAACCCATAGCTTCCTTTCGGCAATCTTAGAGTGAGGTTACTCAGTGCCGCCAGTCTGGAGCAAAACCTAACAGTTTCGAGAATTTCTACTTCTAACGTAGTGTCGAATAGAAAAATCTACGGTAATCAGCAAAGTTCGCATTTAGGATGTAAAAAATCATTCGACCCTAATGTGCTATTACTTCTCAAAAAGTTTGTGCGAAGTGACATGTAATGCATTTTTTATAAATTAAATTGCATACAACTAACATCAGCTTTCTTTTCATTGTTTTATTCGCTCACTGAGTAATCAAGGTAAAAATTTCATGCAAGAATTGCCCCTCATAAATATTTCATCATAGCATCGGAATTTACTTCCTCGTTGAACAAGCCTGTACCGATAGCGCTAATTTTTGCTATTCATAATGGACAAGAGTTTGCATCAGCAAGAAAATGACGTATGTTACGGTAATTTCAATTTTTTTCTGTAGGTAATGTGTACTTTTATGTAGAATTCCTTTCCCTACAGTATCGAATTTTCCAGGGACAAAGGGCTTACGTACCCACAGGGTGAAGTCAAAGGAATGCTTTCCCGATGTTAAAGTAAAATTTTACACACGCACACATTCTTTCATTTTTACTTCATAAATGAATTGGCAGTACGGTATTATTTTATATGCTCAAGACAAGTTACTGACTAGAATAGCAAGGGAGTGCAGGTGATATTACGAGTACGTTGATCAAAGCTTTTGGTTTCTTGACATAACTTGCTTGATTTAATTCGGTGTAGTGGCTGGAGTAAAATACCGTCTTTATTTAACATATCCGCTTTCCCCGTAAAATTTAGCTTCGTTGTTCCTGACCGATATAATTGCTCGTTTTATAAAGCATTGAAATTGTGATTTTCTTATCGCAGTGATTCTATGAAGTGGAAGCCCTCGTAGTCCACGCCCAATCAAGACGACGCGCGTGGGAGTCATGCGTATGAGCCACTCATAGAAATGAGCTATGCATGCATTGCAATTGAGCTGAAGCGCCAAAAGTCTATTCAGCGCACAAGCGCCTCATATCGCAGCGAGCGTATTGAACAGCATGCTTAAAGTGTAGGTTTGGTAAACGTTCTGATATGAACCAAGGCTTGATCAAGGTTCTGGCCTAAAACGAATTTCCTCTATTAACCTAGTTGGGTATTGGTTAGTTTATAAAAGACGCAACAAAACGAATACGAAATTGATCACGAATTACCTTTGAATTTTATTTTGGATCTTGAAAAATTCCTTAAAACTTAACATCGCCAGGCTGCTAATTATTATTTCTCTGTCCTGGGAACATTGTTAAGTACTGTGCTTTGTAGCATTGATAGCAGTCTAAAATATTCATTCTCGAGAAGATCATTTACAAGTAATACCATGAGGTCTTCAAAACTCGCCTCCAATTAGGTGAGGTAGAGCACACCACTAAAAACTCTTCATTGGAAAGAAGTCAGGCGATGAAGAGATGCTCATTGATTGGCACACAAAGATAAGTCAAGCGTAGTTTCGGCACACAGTGGTAATTGAGCTCTATTTTTAGGACAAATATCTTCAGGGTTCTCTCAACTTTGAGGCAGGAAATTTCCGTAGCGCTGTGTTAATTCGGCCGCTGTTTAACGCGGCCTGGCACGCCTGTTTCTCGGCAGCATTGAGGGACTTTTGAAGCTTGGGCAGAGTTTGCTGCTCGCGTTGTGGTGGGGCAAGGAAATGACTTCCGACTGCAGGCTCTTGTTTGCTGAGCAACTGCTCCTATGTGCTGAGTGCACGAGGTAATGATGTGAACCGAGTTGAATTATAAAATTTTCCCCTCCTGGTTACTCTGGAGATATTTTTTTATCCTTTAAAGGCCGTCGAACAGCCTTTTTATGTGTAAATAAACAGCTTGCCCCCTAGAGTCTAATCTCAGCAAAATATCTGCACAATTATTTCGATGGCTCTGAATAAAAACGATTTGAATGCCGCATGGTACATCACTGTAGAATATATTTTAAAATGATGTCTGCAACAGATATCTCTATACAGCGTTTTTGCCAACGTCGGATTTAAAATAACTCAAACTTTTAAATGGATCCCATTTTAGCGGCCGGGATAAAACATTTTTTATCTTTCATAATTTGACTCGCAGCTATTAGGCAAATGGCAGCCAAGCTCTCTGTGTAAATTTAGGCCCGGCAATTACTGCAAAGAGCTTTTTTACAGCTAGGAATGATTTCAATTTAATTCTTCTGAAAGTTTCCCCGTTAATTTTGAAATATAGGTCATTGTGATATTTTTTCGCAACGTCGTGACTTGTTTTCCTTGAGGAATTTATGAAGTATTTTTCCCTCTATATTGTGTTTCTCTGGGAAAAGACTGTTGGTGTGACTCAAAACTGAGTTTCCTGCTCAGGTTTGGGTCTCCTGTCGACTGGCGCCGGGTGCTTGTGTCGACTTAGGTCTGGCGGACTGATGCACGTGAGACGTCAACTCTGTAACGCCTGATTTATTTCAGTAAATAGAACGAAAACTTTTGTAAACTAATGTTCCTCTGATAAAAAATGGATGAGTAGTTGTTTTTTGCTGTCAAATGAACGTAGATGGAATGTATGAATTGTGAAACGGTAAGGTATAAATTAAGGAATAAACTGTATTTTCCAAATTCCTGTCTGGAACGCCACTAGGTCATAGAGGATAAAGACCTCACACGATCTGTTGCAACCTAAAAAAGTAAAGAAGCAAAAAGCACACTCTAAGCTGCAAAGAATGTCCCAGCGTGCACCTTCGCAAGCGTTGTGACCCAGTTAAAAAATTTTTTAGTATTTTTCGAATGCTGTTGTGACTCTGGATTCTGAAGACTTCAGAACCTTTAGCACGCAAACATGATCATCAATGAAGGCGTGATATATCATTTCATTCTTAGAACACGTCATTTTCATAATGAGTGGAAGAACAATGTTGAAATATTATGGGGTAAACACGCATCTCAAACTTACAGTAAAATAACGTACGTGATGGGGAGAAATATGCTTTTCATAACATATGTTTTAAAAAAATTAAACACAGTTATGCAAGCAGTGACGGGGGTATGAATTGGTTAGTTATATGGTGTTTCTCAACCAGGGAATAATGCTATAAATAAGATGAAAATTTTGGGGGTTATCTTTTGCATCGAGTAATAAATGAGCAAAGGTTTAATCAGCCAGAGAAGACTTTTGAACTCTGTTCACAAGCGTCGGAAATTTTCTTCGAAATTCAGCCTAGGAACGCAATGAGGCGTGCCACAGGATCAGTAAGGCAGGTATGAGGTGGGAGTTGCAAGATGTTCAGCATAGTGACTTCATCCCTCATGACTGTCATGATCGTGACTTCAGCTACCAAACTCTGCCACAACAAACTAGAACTGAACTAAGGGTGGTCCTGTCGACGCGTTCAGTTCAAGTGTGTAGGCCAAAGTGCGTTAAATCTAGCACTCGAAACGCGTAGGTTGAGATAGCAAGTCATGATCGTAAAGCTGCTAGTTTTTCATCAATACCAATTTTTCCTCAATGACAATTTTTTACTCATACTGATAACACAGAGGGAGACTTTTAACCGAAATATTCCCACAAAAAACATTTTGCTCAATTGAGTGATGCATGCTGCTTACAACAAATGGTTTGGAAATTAGTCTTTTAAAACCTATTAACACTGAAATCAGTGGCTTTAACACTGAATCAGTGGTTTGATTTACTCCTTTGTTACAACGTCCCTTTGCTACTCTAGCCTCATTAGTGATTTAAAGAGTCACGTTAACAGTAATGAGCAAGTTGCATGGCAACCATGTAATGTCTTGTACTGCGACGCTGGGGAGTTATGCAAGAGACGCATGCAAGAGACGCATGCAAGAGACGTATGCAAGAGACGGATGCAAGAGACGCGTGCAAGAGACGTCTGCAAGAGATGTATGCAAGAGACGTATGCTAGAGACGTATGCAAGAGACGTATGCAAGAGACGCGTGCAAGAGACGTATGCAAGAGACGTATGCAAGAGACGTATGCAAGAGACGTATGCAAGAGACATATGCTAGAGACGTATGCAAGAGGCCGCCGGTGCCTTTCTCGTTTACCTGTGGGGCACTTCTTCTACCTTGCTTGCGTTGAGTTTCTTAGTTTTCCAGCCTCGGTGAATGTTGTTGCAATTTGCATTGTTCCTGAGCGTACCTCAATTTTCGTATTTGTAGGCTTAAATTTTTCGCGTTTGTTCTGAAATGGATGCGCTGCTGTTGGAGGTCTCAACCTGAAGTGCATTTTCATCGATAACATATAATAGTCGACAAATAGAAGCAAAATACAGGTTATTGTATTATAAATAAAATATGGGTGTCATATTTACGCAGCTTGAGACTATAAACGTACCGAAAATCATTTCATCATGAATTTTATTCATTACTGGCCATGTCAGTAAAAGCCACAAATCGCTTATTTTCCTCCCTCTTATTGCTCCACGAATGGCAGAATTGTTTTGGACTGCATCTGAGTGACAGGCTGCCCCTTTATCATCGTAGTAATTAGCACTGGGACAATGGAATGTTTACCCAATTTAATCTAATTCAATATTTGAATACGAGTGAATACGTGTTGTTGTTGTGCATAGTATTCATCCAGTTGTGTCCACAAGTAAGTCTGCAAGAACTGTTACATTTCATTAAACAAGTGCGTGTCACATGAGAAAAAGTCGCGCTCTAACTAGAAGAGTAGGTAGTCGTGTGGAAGGAATAAGACATGTACTCCTTTTTCGAATTATTTTCGTAATAAGTATTGAGGTCACAAGATATTTTTGTAGTTTGCTTCTGCTGTACTGAGTGTGATACGCTAACCTACCATTGCTTGGTGGCTATTTTTCATAAAAAATTATCCAGATTAGTAATTCAGCTTTTTCGTCGTATGTAACTTAAAAAATCTTTCATTATTCCTGATTATCAAAAGCCGGTCGGGCTCGCGCAATCCAGCCTACCTGCATTTTGACACGTAAATTTCATAGAGTTCCTTGGACATTATCCCACAATTCTGTGATGGGCGAAAACCTGCTTCAACTCAACATTAGAGGCACCGCACGAAATCACGCGGTGGACGGCCGGGTCATCACTCAAACACAGGTTGCTCCATTGGACCATAAATCAAGTTTTCGCATTACTCTGACAAACCCTGAAGTAAGTTTCTGCCGAGTGAAAGTAAGGGACGTAAGGAACGAAATGAGACCCATTAGCATATAGACTACCTGCCCTCCTCGCCCAGCTTCATATGGACCGGGAATTCCTTCATGGGAGAACATCCTTGAGCGAAGGAAGGGTGCGGGAAAGGCGACATCGAGATAACATTACCTTGAGATTTCTGCTCGTGAGTGACGGTAATTTCTGTGAAAACTGTCCGATGTATTGAGATAGTATGGAATTATGAAGTGTTCATGGACAAATTTTGAATGAAAATTTTTGAAAAAATAAGTGAAAAATTCTTTAATTTATGCAAACATTAAAAATGCCTACCAATCCGACCACGTGACAACTTGAAAAATCCTTATTTTACCTAATCCATTATTATTATTTATTGCATGGTATAATTTTCATCAATAGATAAAATGGTACCTCTACATTTTCCCAAATTTTGGTTTGTTAAATTTCAGCACAAGTGCCTGCTGGACGGCGAGTAGCACAAAGGAGGGCAGGAGTAGCTGCTCTTCCGAGGGGCCAACTCCTTCAAGTGTGAGGCCACCAGCTCATCCTGTGGGTTCGTAACGTGCGAAAGCAGCTGGCATTTTTGTGTTGCACAACGAAATAAAAAACCTGACCGAGGAAGTAAAACGGTTCTCCTTTTACACCTAGTTAAGTAAAGCGGTTCTGTGTTCATAACTAGTTAATTTAAATGGTTATCTGTTTATATCTACACAAGTGAAACGGTTCTCTGTCGTTAGCGAGTTATGTTAAACGATTCTCTGTTTATACCTAGATACGTAAAACGGTTATCCTTTCATACCTAGCCAATCAAAATGGTTCTTTGTTTATAAATAGCTCAGCAAACAGTTCTCCGTTCACACCTAGACGAGCAAAATAAATCTCCGTTTATTCCTGGTTGAGCTAAATGGCTCTTCTTTAAAATCGAATTAACGTCTGAACGTGAATGCTTGATGACCACAGTTGCTCTATTGAATGCATATTTTATTGACAAGAAACTTTTATTTAGAATTTGAGAATGGTTGAGAAGAAATGTTTTCAGAAGTTGGTAATGGCAGTACCACCAAAAAAGCAAACCGATGGTCTAAATTATGAATAAAAAAATGAATTGCCTCGGAGAATTTAAGCTTATTTATTTCAAACAAATTCCACTCGCAATATACGAGGGAATTTAACTTGAGGTCAGGCTCAGGCACTGGATCAACATCCACAGCAACACAGTCTGAAACAAAGCGTTTGGCTCGCTTGCTACTTTTTAGTCTATTTCTTCTTGTTGAGGAGCGTGCTCTATTAAAATTATCGTTATTGCGACGGTGGAGTGGTAGGAATTTTGTGCCTAGCTCTGCGGCAAGCGATGGAGTACAACAGTAGTAACCAAATGTGCAGTTCTTTCTTGAGAAATTTACAGCATCTTACAGCTCTACCGATATGACATATGTACATACCACAGCTGCCTACAGCTGTACTGATACAACAAGTGTAAGTAGCACAGCTTGCCTCCAGTTTTACCATTTCTGGGATATATGAATTGATCTCTCTGATATACGACTGAAGTTACAATGCTCAAGGTATTACAGTAGTGCCACAACCTGCACCTTCTGTGATGTTAGAGAACACAACTACCATCGAATCAAGACAACTATCTACTGCTGAAGTGCGGCCATAATATTCGCAACAGCTCGTGGGCTCCAGCTACGTTGGTGCAACGAAACAAACATATGAGGTAGCATAGAAACACCATAAACACTCTTACGGTATTGCCATACCACTACTTCTTAACTTGTGTATATACGATCCCACTGGGTAGAGTGTACGCATGATCCTATCGCTACTGCATCTACGTACATCGTGATAACAGTACAGTCGCGCTACATCCTGCAATACCTACTGAAAATATGAACAAAACTCCCTAATTGGTGTTCGATCGCTAGTTTTATTTACATCAGCATGCTGACGGGACGATGTGTTAGAGCAAACTTCGTTCTATTTCAGTGCAGGACAAGCAGCGCAGAAAAAAAGTTATCATTTGAATTAAAACTCAATTCGATGAAATGAGAACCATTTTGATTTGAAAGAGAGGGATTACATATAATCAGTATCATTCGACAAGTTTTTAATTTCCCCCGATTAAGCTGATATTCCAAGCGTGAATTGATGAAAATTTTTGCACAAGCATTGACCAACGAATACATTGCCCCAGTTGAAGTTATCTAAAGTGCTCTCAGTGCTCGAGATCCATACAGGGCAAGTTTGTAAAGAACGGTCGAGCTGTAACGGGCATAAATGATGGTGCAGGGGTAAACACGGTTATTTTGGGTGCATTTGTTTGTTGGTGGCTGTAACAGGACTTCAAAGTGTCCGTTTCGCTGCATCGCACACCACCTGATAAGGCTGCTAGTGGCGCAATCTGTATTTTCTTGGAAAACCAAACGTCATTTAATTTTATAGTTGGTACAATACACGACATTCGGAGTTCTAACTGTGTGGAATGTCTGCTACTTTCAGGAACTTCTTTCGAATTAAGAGTGTTTAATTTATGGTGTCGCTTTTGAGCTCTGTCCTATTTGAAAATTACAAGAAAAAAATACTACATGAGACTCAACGCAAGATGCAATGTCTGAGGTACTAACAATTTTTCATAAGTGCTAAAGCTTGTGTTTAAACCATCCCTTTGAAAACAACTTATTTTTTCCACAATTGTAAAAGTAATTTCTGGAGCATGCTCACCAGCTGTAAGATTTTTACCCGACTTAGAGGTCCGTTACGCCATCAAGATTTTGTTTGCCAAATAGAATTTAAGTAATCCTGAACTTACTCAATAGATATCACATTTAAATGCCAAAAAGGATCGTTGGAAAGCACTAAAGATTTTCGGAGATAGTTGAATGTGAAGACTAATTACCGTAGACTTTATCAAACACTAGCAAAGTGCTATTTTTTAGACATACTAATTTAAACTCAACTATCATTTTTTCATCACATCCCGGAAAATCTGTTGCCATAAGACGTGAAAATATAAACCTACTAAATTTACCCCATTTTTCCAGAATAAATGGAACGCTTAACACTTTCTCAGGCAGAACTTCGTGAAAATAAGCACATCTTTTTCGCAGCTGAGCGTTCTGTATCCTGACGTGTACTCGCCCTGAAAATATTCGCTGATGGGACGAGCAAGAAAATACTTTGCGCAATCATTTTTCCTATTTTTCTCGTAGAGTTTGCAGAATTTGTTCATGTTTTGGCCATGAAGCTGAGCAAACTTCGGACAGGAGCGCTAGAATTTCTACAAAGAGTCCCCAAACACCCTTTTAGGTCTTTGAAAAAAATACCGGGGCGTTAGCAGGGGCACAAGTTTTGGGGCCTGAAGCGCGGCAGGGCATTTTTAAGCCGCTGTTTTGGACAGGCTTGCAATTAATCAGGCCGGCCTTGGCTGGCTAGCTCCCTGGTCCTCAGCAAACGTAAGATCGCCGCGAAATTATCGGCACAAGTCCGCCTCAAGAATGCCAGTCGAGCCTTCAAACTCCCGAATGATTACCCGCGGAATTTGCACGGCCCAAACTTTGCGTTGTTTCTCAAATTAATGCTAAACTCTGCCTCAGCAGTCGGCCTCGACGATTTGTAGCTGAATGTGAGAGTGTCCATCAGCCCCAGCCTCGCGCAGGGCCTCTGATGGAGAGGGCGCCACTTCCTGAAGCCTTGAGATACGGACATAACCAGTATTGCTATGAAAAACATATATTGACATTCATGCCAGTCTGGTTTCGTAAAATTACATCAGTGAATGTCATCTGAAACGGTAAAATACATAATGTAATTTACATAAGAAAATTTAGGTGGTAAAACCAGCATTATTATGCTCATTTCATTTCAGCGCTAAAATACTTCAGTTTTGATATTTCGTGCAGTCACCTCGGTACCGCAGCATTCAGAGGATGAAAGAAAAAAAAAGTTCACGTTCTGAGGAGAGGTTCTGAGCAACGCAAGTGTTAGGAATGTTAGCCGAGAGGAGTCAAGAATTCAGTAAATAGGTTATGCGGTAAGCCAACCGAATGATTCATTTTTGGGGATTCATGCATTCATTCAAGTCCTACGATGAAAAAATACTAATCACGGTCATGTACGAGACTTGGTCTACCGGGACTACCCAGCCTGACTTTTTTGCTCCAGTCGATAATCGACGATCCAGCAGTGATAGCTGCAGCTGACAAAATTAAAGAGAATTGTAGATCGTTGCAGGTTGTACGGCAAAAAAGATGGATTGGATAGTGATCAAGGACGAAGTACAAAAAGTGAACGAACTGCTAGCTTTACTGCTATGTACTCATTGTTCCTTCTTTAACTAGTATTGCCTTATTTATGGCTTCGCGTAAGGCACTGCGTACTCATTATGGAGGTGGTTCTGCGCGCAATAAGTGCTACATCACAAAGAAAAACCAGAGAAAGTAACACGTTGCCCATGATAACTTCCGACGTGGGGCGACTGCTCAACACGCTCGGGCCAGGGGGGCAGTCACTAACACACTTGCACGCAACTGTTGCCTGACGCATCAAATACTTTTTAACAAAGCTTACTATTTTCAACTTCCATTACGCACACGACTGTCTGTGCATGGCGTGAGCAGGGTTGCCGTGAGAGGGTACCGTGCGCAAGGCCATTCTGTGATTAAAGGGCGTGCTGAACAACTTCTTCGTTCTCAGCGATTGTGAGCTGCAGATAACCACTAATTTGTTGCTTGGAGAACAACGATAGCATAATTGAGCGATGTATTTGACTAACCTGCAACTTCATTCAAAAATGCGGTGTTAATTTCTCCTCCGTGATATAATTAACGAATAGCACGTGTCTGTGAGCGGCTTTATGCGAAATAAAGTGTAGGATACAGAGTGCTGTGAGTGTTTATCTCTTTGGTCGAGATAATTGCTAAAGCTGTAATCCTGAGTCTAATGTGAGTGGTAACATTTACACCTGCGGTTGGATGATAAAATGCAGTGCCTGTAAAGAGAAGATGATACTTCATTGCTCCTAAATGAAGACCTGCTATCATGTTAACGTAGAAACAAGAGCGGGATGATCGAGTTCCTTTGTCAGGCCGAAGTACATATTTCCATTCTGCTAAATTTTGACTAATTTTTGCTATGATCTGAGAGGAAATCAGGTCAGTAGGTGGTAGGAGATTATTTTTTTACTCATGCTATTATCAGTTTGTCAAGTTCTGCTTGGTAAGGACGCAGAAATTAATTCTGCAGCATAGCCTGTCAGGTATGATGAGATAATTTGATAATGGAAATAGAGTTGCCGCTTGGCTATTGTAAAACCTTACTTTCAAATATGACAAAGTCGATGGTATAATGCTTGATTCAAAACAGTCGATTGATTTTGGTTGGCAATTATACTTTTAAATTATTTGGCTTGGTTTAATTATTTTAACAAACATTAATAAGAAACTTACAGCTGATAATTCTTGAACAACCATTTCCCCATTTTCTGAAATGAAGTCTAGCGCAAGTTTACCAACTGAAAATTTCGCTGTCCCCTGGTTAAAAAAATCCATTCGTATACTACATGGTACTTTGTCTAACCACCCTGATAGAATACACCTATTTTCCAGGTGTAACATTAGGGGGCTCGAAAAATCCCCAAAAAATATTCGTGCACCGTGAAAGCAAAAATTTTTCTATCTGTATGAAGGGTGTTAGAAAACTAACGGTACAACCTTTGACAGTTGAAATAAAAAGCCAAAAGAACGCTATTTTCATGAACGAGTAAAAATTTAAACTTTCGTCGTTTTCGAGGGATCGAATTGCAAAGGTTGAAGGTCTCGAGGGATAGGTTTTACTTTTTGCTTCATCTCTTGCATCGTTTTATCGGGTCCCGGAGTCGTTTCCATGCAGGAAACAGGCCTACATTAACATTTCGAACACATATTGGAATTCTAATTCTGTGGTAAAGTTAAGCTGAGTAACATAAGCGTTTTGATTTTAGCAATATTTGTTCTACGAATAAAAATGCAACGAAAGCGGCTTGCAAGCTCATCATATCTATTGGTTACAATTATTATTGCGTCAAAGAAATTTTAAAATTCTTCAAACGGATTTGTAGTTTTATTACCCAAGCGTTCGCTTTCCTTCGCGAAGAGCATTTTCAAGGGAAGCCATTAACTCTGGAAATATACGTGTATAGGGGGTGTGTACAGGATACCAGTTAACTCCTAGAATTTTTAATGATTACGCATTTACACAAATCGGGAATTTAATTTGTATTTTTGAATTGGGAATATACCATTTAATCCCCTACCTAGTATTAATCCATAATAAATGAATCCCTACGAAATTAAACTGTGAGAAACTCTGTGAATAGTATATTCCCGATTGATATTAATGCGCGGTTATTTCAAAATTAGAGACGTTCACTGGTATTCTGTATACACCCTTATACGTATGCGGTATGCCCAAAGTTTCACGTGACTTTTTCCATGAAAAGACCAGTGGCGAAAGAGAACTAAATTTTGGTTAATGAAACTATAAATCCAGCTGAAGAATTTCAACATTTATTTGAAATATGAACCCTGGAGGTCACCTATTTACTTAAATAATTTTTATGGTACTCAAAAGAAATAATGAATGTTTGGACCATAAATTTCATTTTCCACATATGGAACAAAATAGAAAAAATTCTAATAAATAGAAATGATCTTATCAAGAACATTAAAATAAAGCTAGTCGCTATGGAAATGCGGACTCAGTGTTGTTTATAACAAGCTCATAAGATAATTTATTTGAAGATTTTAAAATGCGTATATCGGTGGTGGCAGAAGTAAAATAAATTAGGTTCAAATCTTCCGGGCCGGGCGGATGATCATTCTTCTCAGCGCGAGTATGCAGCGTAGAGTGCGGAGGAGTTCAAAGAGGAAGATTAGTGATGAAACTCCTTCCAGTTCACCCCCCGAACACAGAGCGCGTTAGCAGCAGAGTTTACGGGTGGCCAAGCCATATCGTGTGCGGCAGAAGTTGTACATCACTGATGCAAGCGTGGCTTTAGTGAGTCGGTCTTTGCGATTAAAAATGGTACGTGTCTTGCATTTATTTACCAAAATAACTTTCAAATCTGTTTGAGGGAAGGATTTCGGTAGAAGGCAACGAAGATCTCTTTTTGGTATTTAGGACTGAGCGACGGAAAAAGGTAACACAAAGTAATGTTTTTTTTCGTGCCTAGTTAGTCGTCCAACAATATTTGTCGTTTAAAAAATGACTGCTATGAATTTCGACTAATTTCATGGGAAAATCATAACTACTAAAAAGGAATTTTATGAATTCAAATTCATCGTGCAGAGTGTAAAAATTAGAACAGATGCTATAGGCTCTATCTTTTAAAATTTGGAAGCTGTAAATTTTAAAAGGAAAATGACAAAAACTGTAAACATAAAACAATCCGTACACGTAGGTTCAGTAGCACCCCAATCCCGGTCACGTACGTCCCAATTGATTGTACAACCCCGACAAAGAAATCTCCTGACTGAGTGATGTATGAAGAACCTAATGTTGAAGTTGTTCCCATTTCGTACTCTGTGCTCCACTCCCGCGCTGAAACAAAGAGGAGCTTGATTTGTCAGACCTCATTCGCAGCTCGAGGGAGACTTTTCGGAGTGGAACTATTTCTTTCGATTTGCCAGTCCGACCAGCGGCTTTCTTACAAGAACACTGAACTTTAGTCCCGTTTCTGTCAGTCGTGCAGAATTTTTGAGGAAATTTCTGTTGAACATCAATGGTTCAGTTCCTGAAAGCATATGCGCTATTCTGATTTTTGTAATTGTTTCTGAAAGTTTCCGTCACGAATAGTGAATTTTTCTTCGTCTGCCTCTACGATGACAGAGAGGATATGCCTTGTGCTATGAACAATTGCTCTTTGTACACATCGAAATCATACCTTCTAAATTTGTTTTACAACCCGAATGAAATGAATGACGGAATTGAATCAGTTTCATCTAAAAAAATTAATCACATGATGTGCAGTTTTTCTTGAAAAACAGAAGCGTTGTAGACTCTTCATGATGCGAAGAAAATTTTTCCAATAAGGTCTGTCATAAATAGTTCAACCTCGTAAGATTACCCAAGTTGATCTTCCAAAAACCAATAGTGTGGTGCAATAACGAGAACAACCTTCAATTACTGCGAAATAGAGCTTCATCAGAGACTTTCTGAGCACGAGCGAAGAGCCACCACCGATTCACCAAAGTTCCAGCGTATATCTGATATAACCCAGTAGTCCATAGCATTCGAGGGACAACGAACATTAAAAATTCATTAAAGATCAGCGTTTAAGGATGCTCGTTCACGACCAGGTTGCGCTCGATGACGGTTCTCGTAAAAACCTCCACTTAAGCCGGAATGGCCTGGATGTGTTTCTTATGACGGTGACTCTCATGAGCTGCCACTTAGCTCCTCCTCCGAGCTCTGCGATAGTACGCTAATAAGAATAACTTTGTTTGGCGAGTCTTTTTAGCCGTTTTTTCTTATTCGTTGGTTTCCCCTTTGTTTTACTTATTAACCTGAAGAACCCAAAAAGGTCTGCAAGGATATCGCAGCAAGATACCAAAAATTTCTTGCAATTTGTTTTCCATTATCAGCATCAGAGTGCCATGCTCATTTGTTGTATTTTGGATCTTTTGAGTTCTTCTCCTGATGGTACAGTTCTTGGTGTTGTACAGCTAGGCAGGGATGGCTAATCGTACTTGGTCATCTGGTGCGGGCAGAAGTAGAAAGCGGACTTGGATTCTTCGTTTTAATATGAAGGAGTGTTGAAGAACGGTGCGACAGGATATTAACAATTTCAAAGGCAAAATCTAATTCTCTTTTTGACGGCTAAGACTGGCGAGGAAGTGGAGATCTCTGCCAGGGCCTCCGCCTCTGACGACCTCTCTGAGTGGAGCTTGGCTTAAGTCTTCCAGGTAGGGAATATGTTTTGCAACGGGGCTTTTCCTTACTTTTTAGAAATTGAAAAATATGTGTATGTATGTGTATTATGTCGTTCTAAATTTTGCTCTACAGTTTCAAGTATAATTTACTCTGTGTAACTACACAGGAAAGATTGCTGAGAACTCGAAAACTCTCTCAAAAAAGATGACACACTGCTGGGTGAGATTGTCTTCAGCGATGAAAATTTGTTCACTAAAGAGGATAAATTTTATCGCAAAAACTACCAGGTGCTTGGTAACACTCTTACAAGCATTGACAAATCTGCGAGAGACATTTCCAAGTATCAAAAGACCCCAAAAAGCACGGTTTATAGCGCAGTTTTTGAGACTTGAAAAACCATCTCATATTTGTTCCTAAAAGTTCAAAATTTATACAGAAACTTACTTATCAGTACTAATGCATATGATGCTTCCTGAAGCACCACAGAACTTCAAAAACATCGAGTGAACCTTGCAGCACGACGGAGCTCCTTCCCATACATCAAGGAGGACCCATGCTAAATGCAAAAGCTGTTTGCCATTCTTCATTACAAAGAGTTATGGACTCTATCCTCACCCGGTCTGAACGTTTTGGACTTCTCTATATGTTCTATCCTTGAGACAAGGGATTGTCCTGAAACAAAGAAAAATCTGATCTTTGGGAAGTAAGATCTTCGCATGGGATGAAATTGATCAAGAAACAGTGCGTGCGTCGGTGTCTTCTTTCATGTGACTTCTACAGGCCGTCCTCAGGGCTAAAGAAGGCCACGACAAATGGAGTTCTAACAAATTGAAGATGAAAAAGTTTGAAATTAAATGACATTAAGGTTTGTAGTACTGGCCATACTCGTGTAGTAAAAAATTAAAATTTTCTTGGCTACGATACAAATTTTCCCCACCCGGTACATGCTTTTACTCAGATACCATTTCTCGAGCGACAAGGCACGCGTCCGGCGAGGAGCGTTGCGGTAAGCGACAGGATACGTGCGGTGTCTGAGGTCACCTGTGGCACTTGTAGAAAATTAGCACTCATTAAATGATTCTCTCGATTTTACGTCGACATAAACTGACCTTACCTAAGAACGTTTGATTTATATCCGAGGTTCTGATGGACAACATTCCTTATTGCTCCTTCAGACACTTGAACTTCTATGGCAAGATGTCGCAGTGATTTCCCAGGATTTTCGTCGATCATGCCATGCGCTTTTCTGACAAACTCAGGTGTTCTGAGTGAGTCAGATCGATGACAATGCTGTTTTCTCTTGCTCGTGGCCAATTCATCTCGATTGTTTTTATTCAGCTCCTTTCTAACTTTACAAACGAAAGATCTGGCGCCTTTTAGAAATTTTGCAATTTCTAAATTCCTGTTTTGCTTATATAGACACTATTACAGCGTGTTTTTTCATTTCATTCGTTCTAGTAATATCTGCTATGGGATGTTCTGAAATACCAAACACTAGAGATTTCTAACATAACGCATTTTATGTATCATCAACACGACTATCATTCATTGGCTGATGTCATGATTGGCGACAACTGTCATGATTTTAGCGCATCTGCACTGGAAAATATGATTACCTCAAAAAGAGGTTCCTGTGAGTCACAGGAGGGAGGTCCTTGAGCTCGACTGAGGGAATGTAAATACTCTGCGGATAACTTCCTACTATCATTTTATCTTTAAATAAACAGAGATTTCCATTGATTACCGTATTTGCTAGAGAAAATTCCTGCATGACACGCACAGTTTCTTTTGTTTTTCTAAGAAGCCTTGAAATTTACAGAGTGTTTAGTATGACCTTCTTCGTGGGGAATAACATCGGTAAAGTTATTGTGATGGTTTTGAAATGAAGTAAAAAACTTGTATAACGCAGATAACGAAATCAAAAATAAACGTCGTTTAAGAGCAACTAAAAGTAAATCACCGTGCGGTTTTAGTATTTTTAGTCACCCATGCACGGTCGATTTATGTGCGATAATTTCAATTTATTCATCGTTTTAAATTTATTTTTCTACAACTTATAACTTCAGATGAGAGTGATAATCTGATAGTAGTGGCGTATTTTGTCCTACGTGTTCACGCAAGCTGGTTCGTACCGTTGTGTTACTCAGAATGTCAAAAATCATGTGAGAAATTATGTATGCCGGAGTTTCGTTCATATCTCGAAAATGTCCATGCCCCTCCAACGTATTCCATAACGTAATCCAACCCCTGGCAAACCAAGAAATACGGAGCATCGCGTTGATAAGAGCATCATGAAATTCTTTCGCAGCGTTTCAAAAGCTCCTCACCCCGTGTATGCGAGAGGACACGAAATTCAAGGAGGTCTTCGAAGGCCATCGCAATATTGCGCTCACTATGCGGAGGGCAGCCGGCGACGAAAGCGGCACAAAACATCACTTGACTTGCTTTCAGCGGCTCCGATCGTCCCCATTACACAGGTCCCTTCAGTAATACAAGCATGTCGGCAACGTTCGTCTCCAAGAAAATTTACCACTGACGTGAAGTCCCCTCGAGAAGACATGAAGAGGGCTTCTCCCTGAAGGGTTCCGGCCATCAGCTTCTTATGATCACTAAAAGGAAGAGGAACCCGCCTGAGATTTCGACCAGTTCTGGCTGAGATATTGTTCCTGAATGGAAAGCGCGCAGTAAAATCTCTCGTACCTTGACATTCATGCCACTTCTTCTAACGAAGGGTTGATAACGTTATTAAATCGAGTCATGCAAAAATAGAATATTGTAAATGTTTTCGTGTAGTTTTTTAATTAGATTAAAATCTCATCCGTCCATTTTTCTACACCTGCTGCTAATAGTACAGTAAGTTCACTATCGAGTACTTGATAATATTTGTCCAGCTAGCTCCAGCACTGTGGACAGCAACGTCGAGGGTTGTAGGTAGAAGCGAAAATGAGGAAGCGAAAAGCAATACTTCAATGACTTGCAAAATTGTATTGAGATAACCCCGTGAAAGAAAAGATGCTGAATGGGGCAGGAGGTTCGTATAAGTGTCTCCAGCTTGATAATCTTCCCCCTCACCTATAAATAATTGTTCGAAAATTCTCAAAGATGAACAAAAGGCGTTAGACGGATGAAAAGGAAAAAGTGAGGTTGCAGAACCCCAGCCTCGTTTCCCACAGACATAAGCTTACGAGGCTGTAATATGTACAGTATTTATAATACTCGGAATTAAGAAGCGTTTGGTAAATTGTCTTAACACGTTACGTGCGATGTGACTCACGGGTGGGTCATTTAAACTTCTCAAAATAATGACCCACCTTTTACCTTTTTCAAAATAAATAAACTTATCGTCCTCGCAGGAAGCGTGTTAAAATTAGTGGTTTGATTCCAGAAATGAGATTACGAAGAAAGAATAAAAATCCCATTAGAAAATTTTGATATGACTTTCTAAGCAGGTCAGTCAAAATGTTGGTAGTCATATTTTTATAAAGAAATGGCCGCTACTTACCTCTGTTATTTATCCCTACAAACAGTAACACAGTTGAAACGATGCTTTACTAAAATCGTTCTAAAAGATAGACGTATTTTAGGCATAACGTGAAATGCTCGAGTTCAGGTTTTAATTATGAAGGTAGAACTGTGCTATGACGACGATACGACAAAATTTACGCGTGAAGGTGGACTGGGGAATATCAAAATAGACAAGAAAAACTTCATCGTGATCTGCATAAACTAAGTATCTATAGGAGGAATTTCGACAAACAAAGTTTCCCTCTCAGGTACGGGAAGGAATTTTGTGATTCAGCAGCCTGCACTTGAAAAAGTGATGAGTTTCGTTGATAGTTTATGTATTTATAAACAACCAGCACTTTCACATCAAAGTTTCCAGCTGAGGCTGGGGTGCTGCAGTGCTGCAGAGATTGTCCTTTTTTTCCTTCGGGGTTCCATGTAAGCTTGTTATCGAAAAGTACTTGGTTCAAATTTCATCTTAAACGAAGCAATATTTCAGCATCAAATTTCGACGGCAAACATCAATTTAAAGCAGTTCATTAATAATCTGTTTTCGGTCCTCCACGAGGTCCGCAAAAATATTACCAATCGGCCGCCTTAAGATTTCTTTAAAGAAATATCACGCGTCGTTTAAGGAGCGGCGGTTGAAGGCAGCTACGCAGTTTATAAGAGACGCATCGCCCTGTAAGCTCGGCACCCAAAATACTGAAGAGGGAAATTTTCGGAAGCTTCTCAGCTTCTATAAACTTTCCCGTCACCCAATTCCCTCCTCTAACTCCAGTGCCTGAAATGTCGATAAAAGGATTTGTTCCTTCAGCAAATCAGGAGGCATCACAAGGAAACATTAGAAAGAGCTTTGCCTCGACCGACTAACTGCTGGCTTCCTTGAGTTGGTAATATAAGAACAGGGAGTTAAAATGATACTTAGAGACTTAGTGTTGTAAATATTGTGTTTATTGTGTTTATGAGTTGTATATATTGTGTTTATTGCGTTTTTGAGTTGTAAATGTTGTGTTTATTGTGTTTGTGAGCTGTAAATATTGTATTTATTGTGTTTATGAGTTGTAAATATTGTGTTTATTAATAAAGAAACTAGAAAAAAATATTGCGTTGAAATGTTTTTGCCATATCTCATATATTCAAAGTAGAATATATTTTTTTGAATATCAAATTAATCATTGAATCATGGCCTTATTAAAAATTATAAAACTTCTTGAAGTAATCCGGAAGAGAGCATTAAAGTGAAGATAAATTTTTTTCCGACGAGGTACTAGCAAATTTCTTCAACGAATTGTCGCTCAGCCAGCCTTTAAGGAATCGCTGCATTGAATAGAGCTGCTCTGTCGATTCGTAAACGCATTCGGGCTGATGGGAATTGTGAGCCTTGCTTGGGAATTAGAAGCCCGCAAAAGTCCTTTATTATTAATATTAGCGCATCAACCCATGCAGCTACTGTCATACTAGTAGCACCGAGTAACATGTATTTCTACAGCGATAACTTCTGAAAAACATGTGAAATGAACTACAATACGAAACAGTGGCTACTTATCCATGAAACCATATTCTTACATGAGAATTTTAAGACCCCGCACTGACTTCCAAATGATACCTTAGCCTAACCATGAATTTCCCTAAGGATGGCAATTTACACCAGGTTAGGGGCTCTTGCAGGCACCTGAGCGTATAACCAGTCGATTCAGCTCCCTGATCTTCATAGTTAAACGGAACTGTTGTTTTGAACTACGCCCCGTGCATAGATATATGACTAACTGGAAATTCAAAAAGATTAAAGATGTGAGTTACAAACACAAGGTGGGAATTAAAAATCTATAACATAGAACCCATGTTGAAGAGCCGCTGTCGTCAAATACTGAACAGATCAGGTGACAAATACGAGTACTGAACAGATCAGGTGACAAATACGAGTACTGAACAGATCAGGCGACAAATACGAGTACTGAACAGATCAGGTGACAAATACGAGTACTGAACAGATGAGGTGACAAATACAAGTACTGAACAGATCAGGTGGAGGGGAACCGGGCAGCACAGAAGCTCGCAAGATCGTGGTCGAGCGCCGCTCCGCAGAGCAGCTGTCGCAGCAGACGTCCCACAACGGGCCCGATCTTGAACCCTGTGCCTGCAGGAAAATAACACTCCGTACTCCAATACATAAAAGGCATGACGACAGACGAGGAATATGTTTCATGCAGGATTACATGCACTTATTCCAAAAAAAACACTACCGCTTGTATGCAGTTCCTCCAACTTCAAATGAGGTATGTGTGATATTTAAGGTATCCTATTAGATACAATATTTATGTATATTCTCATTTTTAAGATGTTCACCTGTTAATGTAGTTTACCGAACTTCAAAGCAAGCAAGAATGATCTTCATATATCTTATTACTTGCGATAAAGATTTCTTAGTACAAAGTATTACTTCTATTTTATTACTATGATTGTAGGATCTCATATACAGTGTCGGATATAATAGATTTTATGAGATTTTAACAATAATATCCACACTTTATGCCAACAAACTCTATAATTTTACGTAACAATTGCATATACATTGCTTTGTTTTTAAATGAAATGAAAATGAAGTTACTATCGAAACATGGAACCATTTTTGGAATGCAAACTTAAATATTAGGAAGTGACAACCGTAATTCTTAAATATCCAGATCACCGTTCGGAAGACAGTTCATCGTTTCAATGAGCGAGGAAACATTACTGATAGGCCTCAAAGTAAAAAACCTCGACCAGCTACGGCTTGTACTGTGAATGTCACCCTAGCCCCTGGTGCAGAGATCATTTTCCGAGGTTCAAGGCCAAACAGATGTGGTCACCCTGTTCTCCGGATCTTAGTCCAATGGACTTATTTGTGTTGTTTATTCGTGAAGGGAAAGTCATTTCCAAAAACTTCAGAATTCTTTCAGAGATTTTTAGGTCTCATCATTCCATGCTTAGGAAGACGTTCGACAGGAAATCTTTCGTGCCGCAGCGAAGGATTCACGGTGCTAATTTGAGACAATTAATAAGAATGGCGATCAATGTGAATGACTTTTAACTTTTACTTTTCATTTAAGAAGTTCTTGTACCAGCTTACACGTTTTACACTAAATAAAAGCTTTCGCTGATAACTTACTCATTTTTTATTATTATGTCCAACTTTGTACTATATAATAATTAGATTAAATGGAATATGGCCAATGAACGTTAAGAGACCTTACATAGTCATTTTCTGCAAGGGATCTGCAAGGCAAAATTATTTGCAGTGTGAGAGTACAAAACTTGACAAACAAATATTTCTTAGAGGAAGAAAGGAAGTTCTGGTTAATGCCTCGTGGTTCTCGCTCTCCTAGAAGGGAGGAAAATTTAGTTCAGGCTTCTCCATTACAGCGAGCCTCATTAATTAAAAACAAGAAGCGCAAAGCTCCTCCGTGACACCTAAGTCTGAAAAACATTCTTTTTGAAGCCCTCGCGTTGTTTCTTGTATTTCGTCTCTGAGTGCACGTAAGAGGGGAAATAAAACTTGTGCAGAACTCTAGAAGCCATTTCTAAGAAAAAACACACAGTTTTAAAGTATTTTAAACTTCTCGAGAATAAATGTCAAATCGTCAAGAAAATACTAAAGCACTACGAAGTGAAAAAAGAACTTATCAGCAATTTTTAAATAATACATTTCCGAGGACGAAATCCCAGCGTCTCATGGCACATTTTTTCGTCTTTGAACAATAGTGATGCCAATTAAGGAGAGAATTAAAAAACCTTCAGAGTATCCGGTCACGGAACATTCTTCAATTCAACTCAGTTCACATCTTTACCACGCGCACTCAGCACAAACGAGCAGATGCTCAGCAAACAAGAGCCTGCAGTCGGAAGTCATTTCCTTGCACCACCACAACGCGAGCAGCAAACTCTGCCCAAGCTTCAAAAGTCCCTCAATGCTGCCGAGAAACAGGCGTGCCAGGCCGCGCTAATCAGCGGCCGAATTAACACAGCGCTACGGAAATTTCCTGCCTCAAAGTTGAGAGAACCCTGAGGGTATTTGTTCTCAATACAGAATTTGATTACTAACGTGGTTTTGGGGACAAAAACTACGGTTTATTTACTATTTGGGATAGTCATTGAGCATATCTTTGTCGCGTGATTTCTTTCCAGTGAAGAGCTTTTTGCGGTGTGCTCGGGCATTCATAATTGAAGGCAGGTTTTGTAGGCTTCAGGGCATTTCTATTAAATGAACTTCTTTTCGCTGAAGTTGAGCCACACAAATTGCCATTCTATAGCTCTGTATACTTGGTGTTTTCTCCAATAGGCTAATTCACCATTCAAAGGCCGATGGAAGCGTCAATGAAATAATAATCTCGACCTTAATTCATAATAATAGTAAGTGCGATTGCAACAGATTAAAATCAGCCTTTTTTATGGTCACTTTTATGATCTAATCACTGTTAGGCTTAAGCAAGGTAAAAGAATGTACATCTTTTGCTCCGGCACCTTGTTTTACAAGTCGCAACATTCAAATTATGCACTGGATTTGCTTCTGACATGAATTTGACAGTCTGACAGTCTAGGCCGCATTGTTGTGACGAATTTGACAGTCTGACAGTCAAGACCGCACAGTAGTGACAGTCTAACAGTCAAGACCACACAGTCAAGACCACAAATTTTAAAAGAATAGCGACATTAAGGAACGGGGGTAATATTTCCCTTCCAGTTTCATAAGACCCGCGCGAAAATCTCTCCCGTTACCTGAAAATCCGCAGGCGAAAGCAATATTTTGATGGCCAGGGAGGATGTCCAGGATCATCTCCTCATCCGGGGTTTTCTGGAAATGACAAGGCGGGCAAACATCACACCACTGACGTAATTCAGCGGCTACATATCTTCCCTCGTGTATCACAGAGAAGCTTCAACATGCGTTCCACAATGCAGATTTAGTATTAAGTTCAGGAAATTCACTTGTTTGCTGCAAGCCTTGCTATGGTTGAAGAGTGACAGTTTTTAGCAAGACTGCATTTTAAACTCAAAACTTTCCGCAGAGTGACAGTTTTTAGCAACACTGTATTTAAAACTCAAATTTTTCCGCAGAGTGACAGTTTTTAGCAAGACTGCATTTAAACTCAAATTTTTCTAACAACTTTTTTAAACGATCTCAAAACTTTTGTCGCCCACAATTTGAGTCTCATAGGGGGAATTTGATTCACGGTTATGAACCTCTAGTAGAAAATATGTCTTTTTTTGACTATCGAATCCAAATTGTGTGGTACTTGACTTGAAGACAAATTAAGGCACGCACAGCTGGAACCCAAGGATTAGACAAATTCAGTACGTTATCCTGTTTTTAAAAGAATACTTGTACATAATTGGTGACATGTATATTGGTAGATTTTGTATAGCATAATCTGTACACGAACTAATGCTTAGTCAACTCACCGTTCAACAGATTAGACCACGCATGTGGTATTTCAAGTTGAAGTGAGTTACAATCTTTATTCTAGTAAAAGTAAACAGAACAATCATAGGTCAATTTGCTTTTCTTTTATATCCTCTTTTTCGTCAAGAAGTTACAGTTATTAACTTTTTGACGAGTTCAAGCAATGTGTCGTCAGTCAGTTGTCAGAAATTCTACTCGTAGTGCTATGTCCTTCCTGAAATTCCACTGAAGCGTCTCTAGTTTTGGTTATTTATGGATTAAATCCCCTGTTTCAAACTTTGATGAGCAGCGACATTGAGACCCTAATCTTCTTTTTGCAGAAGTTTCAGCCTAGTGGCTCACGACTCTGAGTCACTTCAAGAAATTTGTGAACATGAGGCAAATTTTTTTCAAGTACTCAGCTGGAGCTCGACAGAATTGTTCATGTTGGCGTTCGCCTCAGTCTCACTAACTGCTCTTGACGAGCGGTACGATTTTTGCAAACATCTTGATTACAATACAACTTAATTACCCTGGAATGACAACCCTAGATCGAAGGTTACGTGAAGGAGAGACTCTTAGTCTTAAATCTATAGGAAAAAATGGAAGGCAAGCTACGGAGTCTGAGAAACCCGAGTTTACCATTCCACGGTTAACTGCGCAGCTGATTCCAGTTAACTGCATAAATTTGTAACCTTATGAACGTGAGTACTAAACCATTGGTCGCCTAAAATTGCACCACGATTAATTGATTCGTAAATTGCACACGATTATTGATTCGCAAAATTGCATCGCTAAAAATTTTACAATGGATACTGCAATGGGTCGTCCTTAAAACTCAGCATCTAACTCATGTAAACTACGTTCAATCTACTGCCAGCGCTTCGGTGTGGGTTACGAAAAATAATGTCCTGTAGTTGGGAGTTGCATTACGCTATTTTTTCTTTAAATCACAGTTTGTGATTCTACTTTCAAAAAATTAACTGCATCACGATGTTAACTCTTTTCGAATTTTCATCGAATGAAACTGTGCTTATTACTTTGAAAATCAGTCGCGGTAGAGAGTGTTGGCCAATTGAAACGAAATAATAACGAATGCGTTGTAAACTGTCAATAGTGAAGCCATGAAATATTCAAGAAAATCCTGATGACAAATACAGATAAGCTTGGTAAGCGAAAGGCCGCTTAAATGGCCCGAATGGGTAACAGAACTGAAACGTCATGGCTCCTTGACCATCACCCGTCATTTCATGAGTCGTATCAAGTCAATTACATATATCAGGAGTAATCAACATTACTAAAAGTCTAGTAAAGATAAAGTTTGAGTAAACTTAAATGCACCTAAGTTATGTAGAGTAGATTAAGTGTACTCCGTGATACTAAGAAACTCCAGGATACTTTGTATTTCCCATGTCCGGGCATTGCTTCTACTCGTGCACTCTACACGCCTGCAAATATGTTGTACGACCATTTTTCTGCACGTTTTCAGTGCCAACAGTTTAAATACTTGGCATAAGTCTAAATATTTTTTTGAAAATCTTATTGTCACAGAATAAGCTAAAATTATCCTCATAATCAGCATCAAATAAAGACTGCTAAAAAGCACCAATCACACTGAATGAACATCAGATAAAGACCACTGATAAGAACGCCATGAATTAGCGTCAGAAATGGATAGTTAAAACAGGCCATGTGCAATAGGGCCTTCGAATAAAACCATCCCACTGTATAATTAATATTGACCCAGGGCTGCTAGGTCAGTTGGTCTGTTCGTCAATCCCCATGTCCCGCTCTTGTGGATTTATATAGGAGGAAATTCCCAGGTCTGTATTACGAAATAGGCGACACTGTCAGAGAAGGCAATCCGTATCAGTGATACTGAAAATACCGTTTCATGTCAAATTTACAGTGAATACGAGGGCATCTTAAAAAATTAGCGTCATACATCCCGGCATTTTTGGCGGGCGCGTCTACCAGTAAGCAAATATAAGTCACGTTCAAGACCCAGGAGCAAAAAACAAGTGAGGGTCACGACATACGGTGTACATGCAGGTCTCCCGCACGGCTGGAGTGGGGCACAGGAAGGGGAAGTGGGCTGCCACGAACACCTTGGTGGAAGTCAGGTCGACGTCCGCGACACAGCGGTCCCGCTCGTCCGGGTCGCAGGGCGTGCCCCCATGGCGGCACAGCTGAGAGACGGAGTGCTTTGAGCCAACCCGGGTGCCATCACATCAGTAAACCAGCGAGGCGATAATGAAAGCCGTTAGCCCGAAAAATGAGTTTTAAAAAGCCCGAAAGGAGTGAGCCTGTTGTGGAGCTTTATGTGCTTGAATTTTGAGTTTTTTTCTAGAATTAGAAATACGGTGGGTCATTTCGGTATGTATCGAATCTTTCACCCGACCGAATTTAACTAAGCATTTTGAATTATAAATTTTCTCACAAGTTTTCCGAAAGGAATCACTGAAGTTCGGTAATGTTATGATAGACATTTCCATTTTCCCATTTCTTTTTCTCTACAGCATTTTCATCTGCATCAGGCTCTCTGGACCAGGTGATACAGGTGAGAATGCAAATATATATATATATATATTATACATCCCTTTTAAGCCCTTATCGTCAAAGGGATCCAAGATTCAGGTGCACGAGTGGCACGTCCATATAAGAAATCTCAGCCAGGGTGGAAAACTCAAAAGTGGTTAATAATTTTAGTACCAATATTCGTCATTTCAATATTCATCACTCAATCAGTATTCATCTACTCTTGGTGACATTAGCTGGGCAAAGCAGGTGGACTGGTGTGAATCTAAGAACCCTTTGACGTTTATTAAACTGGGTAACGGAGTATGCAGAAAGCCAATACGCACTTACGCATACATCAACAGATATGTATCGAAACACAGTAGCCTCATTATCACGATAAATCCCTGAATCTACTACCTTTAAAACGTACATGTATGAGGAACAGAAGAGCGTTATTCTCTTCTTCCAGTCATACTGGAATCAGAATTGAAAATATAAAGAAATACGTTTGATAGCGTGCACGGCATCCTCACGAAGATATTCTGGAATAACTTGAACTTCCTACAGATCCTGTCGACCTGCCATGTACCACAGCAGTGACAGCTCGGCTTCCTCGAGAGCTGGTGTTCTCGAATTGAGTAAAAATTGAGTAAAACTTCGGACTCCCCGCTGAATGCGGACGTAAGACGTTCTTCGGTGTAAAAAAAAATCTTTTGGAGGATCCGTCTAAGTGTTGATTCTCTGAACGCAAAGAAGGTATACATTTTTGAGACTCATGGTGTTTACAGTACTGTTCACAGTTCGTACAGAATAAGGTATGTTTTATTTTTTCAAATTGCATCACAGTAACTGCTCACCCCCGCAATCAGAGGTTCGATTCCTATTCGCGCTAGGGTCATCCTTCTGAAGTGGAAGCATCTGTTTTACGCTGAAAAGATTATATTCGTTGCAGAAGTGAAGTACGTATTTATTAGGAGTCACCTTTTTTCCTAGGGATTTATTAGCTTCATCCGTACAGGGTGTTGACTGGGCGGAGGCCGTGAAATTTTCTCCCTGAATTGTCCCTGACGCACCACTCAAATACTTTTTTTCGTTAAAGCCATAAACACGACACATTTCTAGATTATAAACATCGCATATCCAAGCCAAAAATATCTCACATTTTCAAGATATAAACATTGCACATTTTCAAGCAAAAAATATTGCACATTAACGATCCATAAATACGGCATATTTTCAGGCAAAAAACATAGCACAATTCCAAGACATAACCATCGTACTTTTCTTAACTATAAACATAGTATACTTCTAAGCTATGGAAATCGTAAATTTCTAAGCTATAAATATTGTCATTTCCAAGTCATAAACTTTGCACAATTCCAGGCCACAGACATCGCACATTTTTAACTATATTCATATTCTACTTCCAAGCCATGAAAATTGTAAATTTCCAAGCAATAACCATAGACATTTCTATGCCACAAACATCGCACATCTCCTTGCAAAAATCATTGCACTTGTCCTGCCATAAACATCGCACATTTCCTTGCCATAGTATCACCCATTTTCTCACCATAAGCTCCGCTTATTTTCAAACCATAAACTCGACACATTTCCTCGCCATAACATCGGACATATTCACGCCACGAACATGGAACACCACACAAGCTCCTCATAATTGGTTCGCTAGTGATTAGCTTACCGCGCTCTGGAGAGCCTGGGAAACGAGTATACATGGAAACATGGCTTAAAGCTCCTCCAAAATAAGTAAAGCTATTATTGTCTCTAATTCAATTTTATTCACAGGCAAGCAAGGATTGGTTGATTCTCAGAAAAGATACGTGGAGCTCAAATACATCTTAAGTATTTGCACTCGTGCGTTTCTGTTGTCAAAAAATTTAATTTTCTAGCTTCAAGACTTTAATCCCTTTGATTTTCCTGATGGCACGGAGACCATGCAAAATTAAATCACAAGTTGCCTAGTGAACCATGACATCTGCCCAGAAATAGACCGAGCTCTGCAGTTGTTCTACTGAACTTGGTAGGATGGGCTCTGGAGACATGGACAGTCTTTGGAGCTGAAAATAATTTCTTCGACTGATAACAGGCACGTAAGAGTGAGATTAGATTCAAGTCACTTCTAATACGCTACACCACGCGTTTCACGTTGTAAAGGGTATCACCACTACGAGTTTGATAACAGGACTCTCACCTTAACCAGGCCTGGGTATTCCACTGAAGGAAGGCCATAGAAATAATCACCAGGCTTCTCATCCGACTTGTAGACAAACACGTGGCCCTTTCTGCATTCGTCCTTGATCTTCCAGTAGAAAACGTCCACCCTCTCTGGCCTAAGGAAAAATTCCCGTGAAATTGGTTGTTCATGGAAGTATTTTGCTGGCATTTACTTAAATCCTTAAGTACCGCAAAGAAACTTCAGTCTCAGTTTGATTTTGGTGAGCCGTTGCAATACATTCAAACAGCTATCAACTGGAGAAATTATGATGCTTTCTTGGAACACCTAGCAAGGAAATATTGTGCGTCTGGCATCACGCTAACCCAACCCACTTATAATTAAAACTGATCATCGAACTTTTTGGCATGCTACGTAACAAGTAAACAACATGGTTAAAATTAGAGTAAATTTGAAAATCTGTTTATGTATTTAGGACTGAAACAGTTGCACCACCGCAAGCATTTACCAAAGATTCCGTCCCTCAGTTACGCAGTGCCTGACATGGCTGGCGCTGCAATAATGATCCGGGATATCTCCCTCTGTGGGTCAGGAAGCTAGCAGTCATACTAAAGATACATACTGTGATGACGATGAGAGGCTTACCAGGTCTCTCTCTGTAGAGGTTCATTTGTTGTTTACTGCAGAAATTTAAACTCAAGAACTGGCATGCCTGATAGACTAGACTGATATTGGGATAAAAGTGCAGTATCTTTTGCTCAGGGGGAAAATTTCAACCCTCTAAACTAGTCAAGCACCTGTCAGCAAACGGACGCTCCCTCTTGACATCACGGCCATAATTAAAGGGTCTGTGGGGTGTTATCAGTAGCTGTTTTCCCATTTTAGGTCTCATTCTCTTCATGCAATTAAAATCTTTCTCGAAACGCTGAACCATAAAAACTTAGCGAGCATCATGAGAGCTTTGATACAAACTTCTCGTTAGCCCATTGATGGAGAAAGTTTAGTCCACAATAAATTTTAAATTTTAAAGAAACTGGTAGTCAGAAGGTTATTTGTTCAGCTGCTGAATTAAATACGATTCTGTGATGGGTACGACAGTAGGTCATGAAGTATCAAAAATGCAAGTTAAAAATAATTTATTTTCAGTCGCTTTTACATTGCATGTATACGCTATTTCTTCACCAAAATGTAGAGGCACTGTATAGTCAGTAAAAAATCTATTGTCATTTCTTCTGTCACCATTGTTCTTATTCGGCATTATCACCATCGAGCATCTAAAAACTTGAACGCAGTCCGTTAATGGGTTAACAGCACGGAAGAATGTCCAATGTTGAGAGCTGTTTCAACCCAACAGCCAATTCCAACTCCCTAGGACACGTGACGCCTCGCACGAGGCATCTTCAAGTCATCGAAGACACGCAGCCCCAGGACTAATTTCGAGGACTAAAACAAAGATATAATACAGAGGTTCTTGCACCTCCTTATGATCACTCATTTGGACCTTTCACATTGAAATATTTAGAATTTTGTGTATTTTTAAACGAATGCTGCACACGTGCTGTTGCTTGGAAATACGAAGCACAAATATCCCGATGAAGAGAGCTCAGCAGTCCTTTGGTAATTTAACATCGAGCTGCATTGCATTGCCACAAAATGTAAAAGGTGTCAAGCTTTTGTCGAGAAATTAGCGCAGAGATCCTTCATTGGGATTCTAGACGCAGCTGTGCCAGACTTCAGTTTCAGTTTCTCCAGCTTGACGCTCTATTTCTCCAGCGCTGCATCCCCTGCTAACTTTTAACAGCAATTACCGCGACTTCAAAAATTACCGCTACAGCGGGATCAATTTAGCGGGCTTAATTTGAGTGACTGTAATTTTCCCCATTTTTTAAAACCATCGACTAGAACTCCACAGACTCCAATTATTGCTTGCTGTAGTGAATGTAAGCACGATCACAAAATCTTTGTCTTGAAGTGAATTTAATTAGCGGACCTGCGCCTCAGGTGACGACAACAAATCTTCTCAAAACACAGCACGTGATGGTATCATTGTGACAACTATCAATGCACGTAAACTGTGAATATGATGAAGTATGATTCAAACTTCAATTACTTCAATTAAAATGCATCTCCTTTCTAGTAGTGGTGGCAGCTTATAAAATTATTAATGTGGTTTTGATAAAAAAATTGATAGCGTTGACGTATAATGCATAGGACTGAAAATTCTCGCAAGGCGAATAAATAAGACAAGATAATTTATAACCTCTACGACCAACAAACATTACATCTCCTACATAAACGATTGAGAATATTATCAGCACTGAGCAATTTATGATTATGGTAATCATTGGCGCGACAATGTGATGTGCATATTTTGTTTAATGACAATTGAAAGTTATGTCACATAAGAAAATGCTTCGGAGGTGTTTCCCACCTCACACATTAAGATAAAGGTAGACAACCAATCGAAAACAAATCAAATCATTCACTCATTCATACAACCACGAAAGCACTGGTTCTTATTTCTATTGTTCAAAACACCGGTCGACGAAGCTGCTTGACCGAAAGTACTGACCGCGCCTGCCACATCAGCGTCAATCGCTTCAGTTTCACGAGGCAATGGAGGCTGTACAGTGGCTAAGGAGACTCACCGGAGAGGAAGGTTGAGTCCGAGGCTCTTCAACAGAGGGCCCGTCCAAGGTCCAGCACAAATGGCCACTCTCGAGGCCTCCGCTTTTTGCCCTTCCGGTCCGCAGAGTAGCACTTTTCCGGACCCCTGCGGCCGCACGCTGCCGACGGGCCAGCGGTCGCGGATCTCACCTCCGTGACGTCCGAGCAGCTCCTGGTCACAGCCGCGCCAAATCACGTCATCGAGCTTTAGTGTTGAGTTCACATCTAGTACTTGAGTGCCAATTAAACTTTTCTTAAATGCGCTTGAAAAATGAAAGTCCACGATGAATATTATCGGAAACTCAGCACGTTAACCAGTAATTATGATTTGTGTGCTTGACTATACGAGAAATTTAAATTAAAATACTTATGGATGTATGATGTAAAGTAGGTTATGTATAACAGATAAAGATATTGTCTCACTGCGGAATAAATACTCCTAAATTCTACAGGAGACTCATGGTAGTTCGGAAGCGCAATTGTTGCGATGGATTAGGCCCGAGATGGCTTTTTAATTAGCAGTGGGGTCAGGTGTGTAAAGAGTGTGGAGTCGGGTATAAAAATTGCGATGCAATGTGTAAGAAGTGTGGGGTACTGTGTAAAAAGGATCGAGTATTAAATGAGGAGTGTTGAAAACGGTGTGAGGAGTGTGGAGTGCGGTGTAAAGAGTGTGGAGTGCAATATTAGGAGTTAGCTAAAAAAAACATTCAAGGAATTATACCAGTAAGAAAGTGAGCTACAAACATGTCAACAAGGCGTTTGAAAGAAGTTAAATGGCAGCAAAAGAAGCATTTCAACGGCGGCAAAGTTTAGCAGCAGTGAGGTGACAAGTAGGAGGAAGTTCCTTCACTGAACAGGAATAAATTCAGACAGAAGATTAGACTCGTACACCGTATAGTGTTAGCACTACGCGACCTCAAGCGGTGGGCATTGAAATTGGAAGTTCGAATGTTTTTTGACTGTAAAATTAGGCTTAAAAAATAATTAATTAATAATGAATTTACTTCATTCAACGGCAAGAAAAAGTTCTTGACTTAGCTAAAGTTTCCTGCTATTTATTTCTTCGTACGGGAAAACTGTTCATATTGTAAAGAATTATGAGATTACTAATTTGTTTAAGCTTAATCAAGCACAACCTTGAATGTAGGAATAAATATCTAAATAAATGAATCAAACTATTCATAAATAAATAACTAAAGTCCCACGCAAGAATGTTGTTTTGAGGCAGAAGAAAACAAACACAACGCGTGGGAGGAGTATGTGTGCAGTACAGGTGGAGAGTCAAGTTATTAAACTAGGTGGGTAAATGAAAGGGTAACTAAAAAAGTTCTGCAGCCACAGTTGGATTATAGAATTAAACCAAATAACAATGGACATCAAAACTAAAAACAGCATCAGTAAAGAAAAAATGTGTAAATTGTGCATTCGTTTTTTATCTCTATCATAATTCAATTTAGCTTTTTTCAAATGTAACTTTACAACTTTTTCGTCACCCCTTTATTACCAAAAGTTTTTGGGCCACTGAGCTACTATATAAACAAATGCTATAACACACAGCAGGAATAGCATCATGTATTGATGGAATATTCAACTCAGATATCAGGGGTCTTTGATCAGAGTAAAATTTTCAGTAGGTGTGGGAGTCTTATCGAGGGATTATTTTTCCTGTCTCAAAAATTGTCCCATTGCTCTGCTCAGGACAATTTTCGTGTTTGGCTTGATCAGCAAAAGCCCACAGCAATTATTATTATTTTAATCATAAATTTTGAAATGGTGTCACTAATGATTATTCAAAAAGTAATTCGTCAATTCTCCCCTAATTGGTCACGTAAACGTTATTATTCTCGCATAAATGTCACACACAAAGTAATCACTCTTCCTTACATAATTATTCGTCATTATCTTACGCAAGTTAATCTATTCAAAAATAGAAAAAAACGTTTGATCACAAAAACACTCGACTATTGAAAAGAAACAGTTCGAATTCCTCTGTCAGTCATCAGATTCATGAGATTCAATAATAAATGGCAACCAAAGTATAAAATATTTTTAGAATTTCCGTTCCATCATTAGGCCGTCAGTTGTAACTGGGCGTGCTCTGCTTAAACTGATTTGTTTTCTGATCAAGAACTTAATTAAGCCGTTCCAAGCATTAGCACAAATTTCCCACATTCTAGAACGAATTCCAATATTGTTCTCAATTCTACCAGCAAGCGTTTCCCTACATAACTGTAACGACTAACAAAAGATTTTGAAATGATAGCCGTACTTTTTAAAGCTCAGGGCACGTTTGAAGTATCTTGAAAGCAATTACTCGAGAATTAAACATTCAACCAAAATAAATTGAAACAAAATCCCTTGCGACCCTGTAGTGACCAAATGCAATTTAGAATTTTTACCACTCGAGCGTATCATTTCCCTTGCCACCACCAGGGTCTGCCCAATATGTTGTAAGCTATAGGCAAAATTTGCTCATCATATTTGTGTCGCTAAGTGATTGGCTTATATAGGCGGTAGTGTAAGGAAAGGTACTTTTTATAGTTAGTGTTTACTCAGTTTATTTTTCCACGTAATGATCATTGCAATTGCTATGCGCGCTAATCTTGGTGACACATGTTTGTGCATATTTAGGAATACGCATTTTACCCAGTACCTTGAATATTCATGACTTTTACGAGTGAGTAAGTAATGTATGCATGAGTAATCTTTCATGCTATTAATAAACGAAATTTTGATTCCATTCATCGTGTTTGCTGTTGCATCATCCTTCAGTTTGGCATTTCCCTGTACGCAGGTCGGTATCGACACACTGCGCACGATAGAACTCGTTCTTGATTCAATGCGATTGCTGCTACGTGGCTGCTGCAGTACAATGTTTCTTTAGTCAGGTGGAAACGGTTACCTTCCTTGTGAGCTTTGACGGGTTTCCATAGCGAACCCATTGCGGCGTTAGCTGGTTTTGGACTACCAGCCGCCGTATTTTGGCCGGAAATTACACATGCCTTAACCGACCCACAGCCTGCTTAGTTTTCTACGCGTTTGGCAAACATATTATCTTGAACGGACTAGTAGTATGTTGGTAGCCAGTACACGATATTCAGTCGCTGTAACTAGACATGCAGAACTTAATTTAAAGGTCAACACTAGCTAGGAAAGGTTTGTCATAAGTAGCAGAGATTTGTTAAATCATATTTTGAATTCGATTCAACTTTTAACTAATTAATTGAATTTTCTTCAATCTCATCGCTAATTTCCCTCTATGTTCCTGAATGATACGGAGATTTAAAATTCAACGCTTAGAAAAGTCAACGATGGTTGCAGGGGGAGGAAAAATTTATCTTCCAAGAGGTCAAACTTAATTTCTCATTGGAAATAAAAATATGTTAAATTTCCCCTCGATTTGGTAAGCTAGGCTGTAGCTCCATAGCTTAGTAATCGCATTTCACTTCTCATGCGCTTTTCCATTAAAACTTCAATTGGTCGGCATCAAAGAAGTGAATCAGGGGAACATTTCAAAGAACAAGAACAATTCACATGAATGTTGACTAATTCACTTATTCAAATTTATTGATCATTAACTTTGCGAGTTGTAAAAACATTGTTAGCGAAAGAAAACGAACAACTGTGATTTTCAGCATTCGAACTTGCTTCAGGCTCGCAATTATAAATGAAATATCGCAGAATAAGTTTTATGAAAATCCAGTCTCCAGCTGTGTGTGTGCAGCGAAAAGTACGAGAGAAGATCAAACGCTCCTTTTTTTTGCCAACGCGTTTCGAGGTTGCGAGTCCGAAGTCTTCATAAAATTGAATTTATAGGACCATAAGATATACTGGGGATTTAGCTATCTGAATAACCTCTATTCCTCGATATTTTGTCTCGAGATTTTGAACAGCTTCAATATTTTCGTTCTTTTTTATACCGTTGGTCTTCCAGCGCTAGGGTCATCTTCCAGATCTTCGCATCCTCGAAACTGTTGAATTCTCTTGAACGAAGACATTAATTTTCTCAGGAGTGCGATATCTGTGGGCCTCCCAAAGCCTCTTTTATTCTCAGTCCTTTTCCGCCGAAGTTACGCCAAAATTTTAGGGCTGGATTTTAATTATGACTGCTTTTTTAAGGGCATAGACAAATTATAAACGCTGTGTGTGCCAAAATGTGCATAACGATTTACAAATGACCAACTGCAAGCTCAACTGTCAGCGCAATATTCTAATATGATTTACATTGATTTTTTTAGTTGGTTTCAAACTACGCAAAAAAGACCCCAAATTTTCTGACATCCGCTTCAACTTCAAAATACCTAACAGAAAATTTGGAGCCTTGTGTACTGCTCACGGAGGTCTCATGACCTCTCATCTCTACCAAGGAGAAAAAGCACATCCGGACCTTGAACACAAAATTCCTGAACAGTGTATGCCTAACTGAATTTGAATGAAACTAATCCACTGTATTTGTGAGCATACATAATTATGAAGTGATCAGGGACTCCCCTGGGCGAATTGTGGTGATGAAGGACGTGTGTGTCATGGTTGCATGTGACTCTCGCATAGAAACTATGCAGAAATATAAAAAAAGAAAAAAAAGAGATAAGATCTCATACGCAGCTTATCTGTCATTAATTGGGAAGGCCGCTTTATCGTCTAGTTTTCTATTCTTAAAATGGCAACTGACCCAAAGTCCACCGCTTGGGCGGGGCAGCAAAGGTTACGCAGGAATGTGGGCATATGTGTGGTTACTACATACGAAAATTGTTCGAGGAGCGAACAAAGACGCCATCTTCCATCCCTTTAACATAATATTTTTATTGTCTAACTGCATATTTAATCTAAGGCTCTAATATGAATGTTGATGATGAATATCACGTAGGGAATTTCTTAATAACATCATTAAAGTTTTAGCATTGCATGTAATGAATCAGATTATAAATTAGGATATGTTCGAAATACGTACGCTACAGATTCTTAACAAGCGTGAGAGCGTCCTGGTGCCGGGGGCTACTCTTGTTTCC
Source organism: Orchestia grillus (assembly GCA_014899125.1). NCBI lineage: Eukaryota > Metazoa > Arthropoda > Malacostraca > Amphipoda > Talitridae > Orchestia > Orchestia grillus. The sequence goes on along the minus strand of VOMN01133198.1, from coordinate 19,866 downwards.
CATCTAGGTGCAAATAGGCCTGAACCTCCAAGGCGGCGTTGCACACTTAGAGTCTAGGTCGCCAGCATCGGGTGAGACATTCACTGTCGTTTACGAGGGCTGGGGTATCGCCAAGATGTGATTCTCGTATCAAAGTGAGAACTCACATGAGTTCCCATTCGGGAATTCCATGAAATGAGGTTGCGTGTTGCACTAAATTTATCCTCGCGTTCAAAAAGAAACCTTCAAACCTGGCTCACGCTAGTCTATCCCTGACGTGACGCGACACACCTTCGAGATCTCCGCACCCTCAGATAAGGATTCCCTTATTTAACCCTGTTTTTTTTAATCATTTCTCTTTCAGTATCTCAACATGAGTAGGCTTTTTTATGCATGTCTGTAACGTGTGTATTTCATATTTGTTAATTTTGTGCTCGAACGCACCTATTGCTGATTCTGATTGTGTAGATTCGTTAGGATTATGCGACCATGTGCTCGGTACGGTTAAATTTTCATTCATTAAATCTTAAAAACTCTTTCATTTTATTATAACCCGAGTTAGGATTCAGCCGAGCAATGACAAGCTAATTTAAATCATCGTTTTTGAATGTTGTGATTCATTGACGGGACGACTATCAAAAATTCGGTTCACATCTTGTATGTCTTGACCATACCGACGCGCTCGCCCGTTGTTTACCTAACTCATTCAGAAATTTTAGGATCTCATTTCACAATGAAACGTATAATAAAGACGCATCAGCATGTATATGAATATTATTAAGCTGCTTGGGAGTCCATACTAGAAAAAACTACTGTCCCGAGACGGGTAGTGGCAGCTATCTTCATGTTTTAAATGTCTTTTCAATATTTTAAAAATAAAACATATGTATGCGTTTGCATGAATGGTGCCACGGCGGGATACAACGAAAAGGAATGAACGCGAGAAAAAGTTTAGATAATGTTCGTCATTCAATTCCAACCGTATAGCATTTGGCATCAGCTTTTGGAATATCACAAACTGTAAGTAATCAGCGTGATGACTTAAGTGGAAATAAGTACAGGACACTTATGACATGTGATTCACTACTATTTTGTGTATGAGATTCTATCAAATTTTTATTCTACGAATTAGTAAATTTGATGGGATTGAAGATCGTGCTAATATTACATGTACTTACATGTGCTCGTACATCAGGCAACCGAGCGAACTATGCACTAACAGCTGTTCTCGACGTACAACTGTGGCATTTATACATTCATTGTACGTTCTGCACCTCTTACCACAACGTATATTAGATGCATTGAAAGTGCAGCAGCGACGTACCTCACGTGATGTACGAATTGATTTTCTCTTCTTTTTCATTAAAAAGACTTAAAACCAGTAGTTATATCTGCAAAAGGCTCAAAAAACACACTACCAATAATGAAAAACGAAGCGATGTTTACCTTCAGGGCAAGTACGCATTGATCGGCGAGCATCACGGCGGCCTTTGTATCGAAGAAAGTTTCGACGTCGTCCGGAAAGTTGTACCTGAAATAGGATAGGAACTCTCATTTCTACGCATTGCTAAAAATCTCAATTCCTGCGTAGGAAAGCTTAGGAGAAACTTTACGTCCCAGGCGTCTTAGACATGAGCTTTGTTTGAGACTCACATAAAAATTTGATACGACAAATTACTTGAAACTAGCTAAAAATGCACGCATATTCAGGAACTGATTGTTATCGGCCATGAATTCAGAATCATGAACACAAATCGTACTTGATGGGTCATTCAGGCTAGGTTATTTAAAAACGATACGCCAGTCTCATTCCAGCAAAGACATGAGCCTAAATATAGAGTGTTAAGTAAATGGGAGTAATTTATGAAATAGTATTTGCCTAAAGCCATTCGTGGAAAGCAGAAAGTGTCTTGATTCTGCCTGTTCTCGTCCGTGAACCTTCGTGAGTCTCTGTTGCACAGTGGGAGGGTGTTAGAGATCCAACTTTGTAGAGTGGTAGTCATTTGTTGCTTCTCGTTACATGGTTTCTTGTCTCGTGAGGGAAGCTGGTGCATTGACCTCCTACACCGTACGTTATGATCACTTTTATTTTCCATTAATATTTTCATTTGAGCTATTTTTGCTTCTGTTTGTACGCTTTTCGGTGTGAATACAATGGTAAAATCAAATCGAAACTGATATCAATAAGCCCCATAGTTACTTAAATACCGTCGAGTGATCAGACTGGGTAAAATATAACATCTGTAAGAGTACTGAAACAACAATGTAATTCTGTTCAACAGAAGCCCTATACATTGTTGGTATGGATGGTGAAATATTGTGTTACTAATGCGTTGTTTCTTCGTGCTAGAAAATTGTGCATCATTATCATGTCTTGAACGAGAATGGTTAGGATTCAGGATATAATGCAAAACAAGATATAATTTTCAAAATGGAGGAACTGATCTTGCCGTTCAGCAATACAGTCTAATCCTGTTTTTTCCATTCTGACTGTGTGCGTGTTGAGAACGACAACAATTCATTTGTCTGGACATTCTTCTGGAACCAGCTCTTGCAAACCGCAGGAATATGAACTTGTGTTCATAACAGTTTTTAGAAGTTTCCAAAAAGCCGCAAGCCTGTGGCTTGCATCGTCCCTTCGTTTTCACCTTGATAAGAAGTTCTTAAAAGAACTTGAACTCCTCGGGCCGAGCTTGTGCCTTGTTTTATGTGGAGCCTGTGACCCACAATGCAAATTCCTCTCTTTGACGCAGCAGCTCCCAAGTTAGAGCGTCACGACTCGAGGGATTACGAAGCGAGGTGTACGCAACTCGAGGCGGGATTTAATGCATGAACTGGAGCACCTTCCTAGCAGGGACTGTGGGATTACTAACGAGAAAGAAACTCAAAGAATAAGCTATATTCTCGTGCTGTATCGCCGTTTGTTTCCCAAGTTGAATTTATCGACAGAGTGATCGGTGAGAATTCGAGACATTTTGATTTCTTAAATCCTGCTTAATTGCAATGAGAAGTTTGGGTCTGAGGGGGAGCTACTGCTATATATTACTTGAAATTAATGCACTGTATTCACTTTAAGGTCACTTTAGGACCATTATAATTTGCTGAAACATGAATTCTGATGTGTGGTAACAGAAGACTGACAAATGAAATATGAATAAGGAACTGGTGCATGACTTTCATTTCGCCTTATAAAATAGCCTAGAGTTGCTTGTTTGCTTTCTTGCTTGGTCAGTATGTCCTAAACTAACAGCGAGACTGGCAGCTAAGGCAGTCCGTATTAGTCATAATAAAAATAGCATTGTTTCGGGAGTCAGAGTTACCATAAATAAGAGGGCATCTTAAGAATTCAATATCATTTGTTCTCCCATTTTTGGCGGGGCATGTCCACTAGTTTATTATAGTGCTTGAAGTAAATTTCTTCCTCGACCGGAAACTCAGTTTTAAATCCATGTTGAGCTCTGAAAAAGAGTGTTAAATAGCCCATATCCTCACAACTCATTTTTTTACATTTACTTAAACCTCATATTTATTTGATTTTCCTATCTAACTCGACCTATACTCATTCTGAAGCGCTATGTGCAGCTACCCGTCTTCCGGCACTCAAGGAACACTACGACCATTAAGTCCTTCGTCTATTGAGTGATTGTGCACTCGGCTTGGATGTACTTTCTAGCTGTAATGTTTCCCACAACTTTAGTAATAATTACGAGGTGCGCTGTTCGATCAAGAAGAATACTAGTGAAATACAGTGTTTCAATCTTCATCAATACATGCGTATTACCTCCGCAGTCTCTAAACAATACATGCTTCAGTAATGGTGCACTTGCGGAATGCCTCACTCTACGAAGGCTTTTCGTGAATTCACGAGCTTAATTTCAGTTTCTAACCGCTGAGAAAGCCCAACAGTTTCTTCAGAAGAGGAGAGTGCAATCCTTGTTTTTGTACGCATTCGAAGATTTAATATCCGTGCTTTCGCAGAAGCACTCAGTTAAAGATCTGTTGCGTTTGCAGGTATTGCTCACAAGTATTACTAAGGAGGATTGGTTTGGTATTTCTCACGCCTATTGCAGAAGTTTTGTACAGGTATTTCCACTATTCCGACAAATGAACTTCTACACACTGGATTGAGCCACGTCTGAATATAGTCGGTCAAATTTGAGTCAGATTAAAACGTACGTGCGAGTGATTACATTTCTATTTAAATAAAAACATTAGATAGGCTCTTTACGACGTGAAAATATTCTTTGTAATCTGCCATCTGAATGTTCTACATATCAACACCAGAACGTAATTTAGTAGACAAAGTGCATCCTTTAGTTCGATAAAATTAAATTTGGTTTTATTTACTCAGTAACATGATCTCTATTTACGAAGTTGGTGTGTCGACGAGAAGACAGTTATTCATGAAACGTATTGAACATAACAAACTCTCCAGATCTTTCGTTTCTCACTTCCGCCGTACGGTGACCCAGTTGCCTGATAAAGGCGCATGTGGAGCAAAACATTTCGTAGAAAATTTTATTTTGGACTGTTTGAACTAATTTCATTTGGTACAGCTTGCATAAGATTCTATGGTGTACAGCTTGTATAAAATTTTATTTGCTAAAGCTCGGATAAAATTTTATTATGCTCAGCTTGTATACTATTTTATTTTGTACAGCTGAAATAAAATTCTACCTTGTACAGCTTGTCGACAAATTTCATCTTGCATGACTCTTGTGAAATCCCCGCACCACATATGTGGTGGAAAGTCGCGGCTGAAGTTAGCCAAAACCGAATTTACGTTCAAGTTCGATTCCCATTTGCAGCTCTGAGATCGTTGCCATGGTTGTCATGTGAACGTACTGAAGTATATTGGGGGATTCAAATATCCAAGAGCATTACCGTCATCACACGTTCTTATCTACAAGTCTCAGGTAGTCGAGAAGGTCAAGCCTGAACCTTAGAGTCTAATTACCTCGAGCCGGCCTAATGATTATTTTTTTAGGTAATGATAATAATTCTTCAAGACGAGTGAAATTAAAAGTCTTTTGATTGTTTGCATTATTCTAAAATTCTCTCTTTCATAGTCTACTCTCCGTTGCCAGGGAGAAGGGAGAGATACACAAATTTTACAAGGGTGCATTAGTGTTGATTTTAATGTTATTTTCTAGCTCTCTAGTAGCATAACATACCCGTACTGTTCGTTGAGTTGTCGTGGGGTGATAGCCTCTGGAACACCGCCCGCCGCTGTGATCGACTTCCTCATGGCCGCCATCGGACCTCCCTTGCCCACACACAGCATCGGGCTCGGGCTTAGGGGTGAATGGTGATAGTCAAAACTCTGACATGTCAATTAGGAAACAACGAAATGTTCCTCCTTGAAAGTATTGAAATGTTTTATGGAAGTGCAGGGTCCTAAAGGACGTTACGTGGATGTTGCTAAGCGCGGGGAAGTAAAATTACAAAAACATAATCTCGAAAATTCTTATATTTACTACTGCCAGCGCACATTTTGCATCAGTGACTAATACTTGAACGCCACCAGGGCACTCCAGCACACGAGGGAGAGCAATTCGTGCTGAGTTGTGGCAGTGGAGAACACGCCGCGCGGGAGGGCAGCGTTCCCTCACAACGGAGACGTGGGCGCTAGGGGCGGGACTGCATCAGAGCTCAGGGTGCGACTACGAGGGGCTGTGTTGTGTGTGTGAGTTGCCTGCTGTCAGGTGCGCTGCAACCGCACCTGCTTTGTGCTACGGCGTCATCTAAACACAATAGTAGTTCTAACAAATATGAGTTAAAAACACTGTGAGCAGTGGGTAAGAGTAAGTGTTTGTTTAATTACTGTATTTGATAATAGGTAATCACAAAAATTTTCTCCAGAATTTAAAATTGATAGGTCAAAGCTCAATATCTGCAGCAAATGTGTACTCCCAGCACGTCCTTGTCAGACATGATGTATTTTTATGGCTACCTGTGTGAAACATTAAGTTTGATTTTTAAATCAGAATAAGTAACATGACTGAAATTTCAATGATTTAAAGAAGTAACGCCAAATACAAAAAAAATGATTTGCTACATACTACGTTTAATCCATTAAAGTACGACCAGGATGTAGATCACAATCGTGTTGAATTAATCATTCCGCTATTACGAGTGAAAGCTTAGGAGTGTGTATTTAGCAAACGTTTAAATCTAATTAAAGAGGGAAGAGTTTATGTTTGATGGCAAGCTTCATCGAGGAATTATCTCACTTCATACAAATGACGGCTCAACTCCTCATTTGTACACTGGAAAGCTATGAAATTTAAACTTATCAAAAAAGATTGAAAAATAAAATGAGTTACTGATATTTCACCGTGCTATACGTGATTCTTCGTTACTACGTTGATCGTTGGAAATCTGACGGCACAGAACTATCGCTCAATACTCAGCCACGGTCACATCTGACACGAGTCTGATTTTTGTAGTTAAATTTTGAAATTCAATAAACATTTAAGCTCACGGGTTAACTTCTCAACTATACGTTGATTTGAGACTGGTAGAGTTAAACTTTATGTAGGATGAAATTCACAGTCAAGCTTAGATGTTTTCAAATTGAATTTTATGAATAAAATCGTCGGCAGTAAAACTTTTCAAGCTCTGCCTGGAGGGTCATCACTGATCTGAGAGAAACTATTGAGGGAAAATTTAGTAGGCAGGGCTTCCGGTCGCAATAACTTTCATCTAAGCTCGACTTGAACTTTCCTCGATATACGCTCAATATTACCCACACGAGGAGCTGTCGCTTGACCTCCTTCTCGATGTTCTTCCAGTCTTCCAGAGCGTCTACCATAATGCCAGTCATTCCTGGAGCCTGCGTGTTGGCTACCCTCGTGATGCGACTCTGGCCCGTGCTGGATCCCCTCGTGTGAGGGGATGGGAACTTGTGCAACAAAAGAAACGTAATAGTCAGGTACAACATAGAAAACGGGACGGTCAGTCGCCCGAAAGAAAACGTGAAGGTCAGGTACAAAAAAGAAACATGTCCACTTTTGTGCTATTGATACTTTTAGGCTTCAAATTTTTTAAAAAACTCTTGAGAAATATAAAAACCCGCATTGGCATGAGTACAAGGCTAAAAATCAAGTCGTAGGACAACATCAGAAATAGATCGAAGTAACTTCCAATGTTTCCGCCATAGATTCAAAAGACATGATTAAAAGAGATGCAAGGTAGTTGTTTTAGATAACTCAGCTACTCGTCGATACAAACTACTTCCCTGCAAGTGGATCCAGAGCTTTGTGTCTATCTCATAAAAAACGGTCAAATTGCGAATAAGCTTTCGCTTTCTCGATTTCTTCAGCGAATCTTCTTTGGACCGCAAAGTTCTGTGGAACTGAAGCCTAGAGCAAAGTTCCAACTCCTTGTGATACATTTTGAGCGAGATTTGGCTCGACGACTTAGCTCGAGTGTGATGTCTTAGTATAGCAAGCATGACACATTTCAGCAAAAATTATGTTCCAAAAGTTGTTGATTTGCAAAAGCGAACCTTTAAGTTTGGACTTTTTGTTTTGGAATGTTTTCAACTCATTCAATTTTCGATCGTGAATGACATTTATCTAAATTGTACCAGATAATGCTGGATGACAATGATAGATGACAACGATGAATAATAATGACGTCATCATGGAAAATAAAATTCGTAATGCAACGAGTCAATAGTGGACGATAAGATAAAAATTGTGCAAGTGATAGTTTCGACAACGATCTCAATTATACAAGATGCTGATTATTGTCAATGATCCTAATTGCTGGAGATGCTGGTACAATGATGGCACAAGAGACCTGCTCGAACAGGACGGTCTGGAAGCCGTGCCTGGCGAACTCGAGGGCGGCGCTGTAGCCGATCACGCCTCCTCCGACCACGGCTACGTCGTAGGCAGCTGTGTCGCCCATGTCTGGAACACGCGTGGCAATCTTAGATTAATGACAATGGCTTCTATTTCTCCATGACAAGATGAAGATAATGAACACAAGAGGATAGAAAGTCGCCTGCAAGCTTATCATATTTATTGACTAGAATTATAATTCTGCTTAACCGGAAAACGATCATTTCGACCTTAAAAGCCACTTTTTTATACCTGGAACAAATAAGAAAAAAAATAATACGAATAAATGGTTTTATTAAGAACAATAAAATTGATCCAACTGTAACGCATATGCTAAGTGTGTGTCGTTTAAAACAGGTTTGTCTGATAAAATGTACAAGGATTCTAAAATGCGTAAATTGATGGTGCCAGAAGTCGAAGTAATTATGCTAAGATATTCTCGACGAAAATGGATATTGCACTTCCTGCGTGAGTACCCTCAACGGAGTGGGCAGGAGTTGAAAGAGGAGGATTAGTGCAGAAACTCTTTCCAGTCAAACTTCTTAGAGGTATAGTTTCTCCGTAATACGTAAACACTGTTGCACACGATGTGCGTCGGAATCCTTATGGGCATTACTAGTGCTTTCGGTGCTCGTGGGGCTGAGGATTTTGGAAGGATATTTTTTCGTTGCAGGGATTTGATACGTTTAGTAAATATCCTGAGGCAGAGTTCCGTATTGTCTCTAAGCTTATTGATTTCACTAATAATTCCGATGTCAAGATCGTTAATGCAAATTACGAATGGGAGAGGGCCTAGAAAGCGTCTTTAAGGGACTCCTGGCGTTACTCATGCCTAGATTCAATACCTAGATTCAGTCCCCAGTTAGACTATTGATCGAGAAATTTTAACTAAATCACTTGCGATGCGTGCATGCTGAGGCTCACTGGACCCCAGACGTTGAGCCGGCGACCCCCATGGGTTTCACTTGAGTCACACAAAATTACCCTAAACTGTACAAGACCATCGATTTAGCACACTCCATCTTCGGCGCCAAACTAACACTTTACTGATAACTCAAGTAAACATGACCTTTAAATAGCTTTTCTTACTAAGTCTGTCACTTATACCACGAGGCAATGTTTTCTAAAAATAAGATAAACATGATTGACTGGAGAGCGAGTGCATTATGCAGTGAAATCGATGCAAGCGTTATCTAAAGAGTCTTTGTGGTGCCTGCCCTTCAGAAATTACACGCGAATTGTGCTAAACAATTCTTTGAGCAAAGCAAGAAGGAAACTGTTCATTCATATGTTATTATTCAATGAAATAATTCATGAATTATCCAAATAAATTTTCTGTTCATTACCCTTAAAAATTACTCGCACCATAATCAAATCAATTATCCGTGTATTACTCAAGGAACTTTATAGTTACTCAAAAAATGATCACAGCATTACCCTTATAAATTGCTCATGTAAGGCTAAAAGAAATTACTCGATAAAATTACCCGTTGTAATAATCAGGCGTGTGCCGAGGGAGCTGGTGGCCCAACAGCCCTTTGTTCCCCAGGAAATAACATGATGCGACTGAGCCCCCGAGCCCGTACCTAGTTTCAGATGCGGTATGAACATAGGTGCTATAAAAAAATTAGTTACTCGTTATCAGCGTAATTTTTCTGAGTTTTCAATCATTTGCAGAGTCGAGGCGCGGTAATGAATACCATCAGACTAAGTGTGTACTTACCAATTACACACTGGTGAAGTGTATGTAGAGTATATGTACGTAGAGCTCTGGGAAAATGTGGTTACGATATGTCGACCGGAGTTAGTTGAAGAACATTACATTTATGGCATCATATCAGCAGAGGTCTCCATTCCCCAGAAAAATTCAGCGTTGAACCAACTATTTATCTTGCGCTCTACAATATTCGACTCCTACATAATTCTGATTAGGGATATCTGTTCAGTAATGAAAATATCCATACAAAATGATGGAAGCCACATTTCCCTTTGAAAACTCCATTTAATTCGCAAAGGTATAACTGGTATCCGACCTTTGCTGGCCGACAGCGCGAGGCTTGTCAATACAGCACAAGTCCTGGAGAACGAAGGGCAAGTAAACTGAGCGTTGGAACAGGACAGGACTACTACAGGTCATGACCAAAAGGCCAGGAGCGGCTTCATTAAAGTACAGTGAGAGAGAAGCGTGGTAGGCAGACACGACTGACGAGGCAAATCGTTTTACACGATTCACAGAACTGCACAAGCGGCTCTTGTGACGTGAATGCACAATAATCGCATTAGGCAAAGTTGCACAGTTATGCCAATCGACTTATTCCGTAAACTTGCGTGAGTGTTGCAGCTTATAGAATTGATCTCATTCCCCGTCAGAGCGACAGTGTTGACGCAATGTTAGAGCTACAGCATCTGTATAATTCCGGAAAGCGTTTCCCCAATTACTTGAAATATCGGGCAGACATGTACTGTCTAGAGTACTACACATGGCGCATAGGCGGTAATGCTCAACATATCTATAATTCCTATCATTGAGAACTCTATGTAACGAACTTTAGAGGAGTTACGCATAAAATGCAGACTATGAACAAAATTACTCGTTTTGTTTGGACACGTATGATATTTACCCTCAAAATAATGGCGTATCGTAGCAATGTTGAAGACAGTATTCATATCAATGTCATTATAAACGGGCATATTTTTTCAGCGATGATAGTAACATTAACAATATGGTAGACGATGATTATAATAAATTACAATTTTCTCATTGGAAAAATTCAACAAGCGTGCGTTGAGAAAAAATTGAAGTAGGTGCGGTATAGCCGCTGAGAAAGAAATGAATGACGGCGAAAAAATGACAATCATGTCCAGTATGATCAATAATTGTGCGCGAATTTCTGCTTATCTGTAGCTGCTCACGTGAATCGGAAATAACAACGTTAATGCAAGTATTTAACTGGATTTTACAAAGGAAATTTGTAATAAAGCATTTGAGTGAGTTTGTTCAGCGTTAGAAATTATTTGAAGTGGGAAACTGAAGTTCTTCGTCATTTGAACCATTTCTTGAAAATGCCTGTAAAAAATGAAGATACAGCAGCTGTGATATGCGAGCAAGCGGAAGATACTTTGATGTATCTAAATAATACATGGCTTAGGAACTAAGAAAAGGAAGACTAAAGACACAGCTGTTCATAAAATATTTTTTTACAAATGAATGATTAGAATTAATAAAAAAGGAAGTGATAATCAGCACCTGAAACCATTTTCAACACTTGAATAATATCGAAAATAAAATCAGTCAAACACTACGTAAAAAAATGATGAAAGGATGTAGAACTTACCATGAATTAACGATCTATAGTGGGTGCGCTGATTCCATATCGTTTAAATTTGGCTTTAACATGAAAATGAAAAGAGATTCTAATATTCTGAGTTCTGTGGGGTTATTAGCTCTACCCAAGCCATTGAAATCGGATAAAGGAACCGGCATGTCCCACTTCTCTGCGTGTGTACGGCAGAGTGGGCAGGTACGGATGAAAGGTTGTTAGTTCGATGACCCTGTCCAGTGTGCTCAGCAACACGAATACGCAGCTTACGGGTTGTGGGGCTACCGTATTCCGATGTACCACATTATTCACAACTTTGTTCATAAACAACGGTACCGAGCATGCCTTTGGGAAGATCGTCTTTAATTTCAAATAGTGACCCAACCGATAAAAATTTACTAGAATAATTTTAAAATCACTTTGGAAAAAAAATTCGATTGGGAAATATATAGCTCTGACTTCAATAATATTGATTGAGCCGCAATGTACGGCACTGAAAAATTGAATAATTTTCAATCAGCAGATGTAACAAGATTATCATCAGAACGAGTAGAAATAAGGAATTTCCTAAGAGTTCGACTTGAATGGGATCCGGGAAACCATTCGTTACAAAATAATTTGTTAAGAAAACAAATTGATAGTAAAGGAAGTGGAACGCACTGCATAAGCTGTATGCTATATAGAGTAATGTTTCCATGCTATTAGATTTGAAATAGAAACTACAAAACTAAAAAAGCTTAAGCCTAAGTTATCAAAAGGGGGTTTGCCAAGAATAGAGCATTCAAAACTCTTCCCATTTCTATGAACGTTCACATCTATTGACTGATTTTCTTTTCGTTCTATTCCAGAAGTGAAAATTACCCCAGATGTGGTTCGGAACGTTCATTTTTATATACATATTTTGATTACTTATCTGTAAAAATTATTTTATTAAGAGTTGTGCCATTAGTCTTCCTTTTCTTAGTTACTTAAGATATCGAACAAGAGGAACTTCAACCTTTGTAATGGCTTAGGAATTAATGATATTTAATTATTATTACATTTTTTAGTTGAGTAGCATAAAATGCGTTCAGTGTCAGGTATGTATTTACGATACCTACGAAGTGATTCATACATTTATAGCATTACTTACATGTTTAAATGTTCGAATCACATATTACGTAGGTACAATTCTAATTGCAATCCACTAGTCAGATATGAACTCAGTACCTAACATGCGCATGTAACTTACGAAAATGAAATATTAGTAGTATCAACCTTAAGAAAATTAAGCTCTCTAATTATCTTAAATGAGAATATCCCCGGCGAAATACGATAGGAAATTCTCCATGTTGAGAAACATTTCAACTTCACTACAGACCAACCACTTTAATTTGAATTTTCAAATTATCAGCTAGTTAAAGACCTAACTTTACACTCACTCTGTATCGCCAAGTACTGAAATTTGCGAGCTATAGAAGAAGCAAACAATAGACACTGTCTCTGGCGACAAGCTCCGACTAGACTGGCCGGTTTTCAAGTCGCCTCTGCCACCACGCACAGCACGTGTACGTAGGCTGCTGCACAGCGATAGTGCCGACTCCAACTCGTTTTCTTAAAGGCGGGGGGCGACGATTGGTACTGGAAACATCCTTCACACAACAACAAACAATTCAAGAATATGTTTTTAATGTAGTTACAGGATCTGTGTTCACACGCTGAAATTACAAGCGAGAAGACAAAATATCGTGCAGTCAAATATGTGTGCGCTAGAAAAATGATTTTTTACGCCATCCTAGCGCTGCACACATACACAAATGATAAGGGGATTTGTGGGGCGATAAGATACATGGGGAAGCCAACTTTATGGACAGCATATTCTTTAGGTCCAATGTATTCGTCGCACAAGTGTAAAATTCGTTTTCAAACATTCTACCTACTTCTTCAGGGCACTCGCTTATCAAGCGCCCAACTGTTTAAAAACTAGCGAACAGATACTAAAATATTTCTAAGCCCTGTACTATATAATGATTTACTTAAAATTAGTAGTTTTTTCTGACTATTCATTTATCGGCTCGATAATGCTCAATGGTTTAGTTAAAATGATCCCAGTCTTTTCTGACAGTATGATTGGTTGAATGCTAACATATCCTAGCTAACATATGTTACTAACATATCCTAGCTGACCTTGAACGGAGTTCGCCTGAGACGTTGTGGTTCATTTCTATGTTTGCTAGTCAGCTTCATTCTTCCCTGGGAACTAACGCGTATCACGGTGCGGGCCCATGCAGGTGTCAGTGCCACACGCTCGAAATCTGAAGCAGCGACCACAATCGCCGCTCGGGTGGGCTGCAGGTGAGAGAATCTCGCGTACCTCAACGGGGGCAGAGCCGTGAACTGGAAATCTTCCCTTTCTAACAGGAGATGCGAGGCAGACAGGAGCTAGGAGATTTGCTCAGAGAGTAACTGGGAGAAATAACTCTGGCATTGACTGTAGAAATAGAGCAAACGGTGATTAGGAGAAATGACGCCAACAGTAACTAGGAGAAATTACGCAAACAGTGACTAGGAGAAATAACACAGACAGTAACTAGGAAAAATACTGCAGGCAGTTACTAGAAAAATAACGCAAACAGTAGCTAGGAGAAATTACGCAAACAGTAACTAGGAAAAACTAAGCAGTCAGTAACAATGGGAAATAACGTAGACAGTAACTGTAATTAAAACAATTACTGGTTAATTTGTCTTTCTTTTCTACTCTCTTAAATCTTAACCGTGGACAAATTACACGTATCGATGTGTCAGCTGGTCGTCATAGCAACCTTTACGTAGCACTATGCCCTTCCAAGAATTCCACGTGAGCATCTCTAGTTCTGCTTATTTATGAATGAATTTCCCTGTTTAGAGCTCCGATGAGCGGCGACTTGGCGACCTAATCTTGTTTTTGCAGAAGTTACAGCCTAGCAGCTCAAGACTTTGGGTCACTTCAGGAAATTTGGGTACGAGAGTTACAGTTTGTCAAGGACTCAGCTCAAGCTCGGCAGAACGGGCTCTTCACGATGACGTTGGCCACTCCCTCACTCACAGTTCATAAGCATGCCTTTTGTAGATCTTTTACATTGCAATTGAGTCCTTCTAGCTAGTTGCATGATGTTATGCTGTTAGGAAGATACAATGTATGCACCAAACGTTCGGACAGTAGAAATACGATCATGAAAAATCAATTCACAAGTGCGTTGAGAAAAATTTTCAAGCTGATACGCAGGGCGATCATCAGAGCTCCGTATATAATTTTTATTTACACTGCGTTGGGCATTTTGGTATTGGCTGCAAAAAATATTAATCGGGAATATCATTGCGTAATTACATTCGTTCCGAATATTCCTAATTGTGACTCTGGTTTCGAAAATTTAACTCTGCGCATCATTATGTTTTTTGCCTTTTCTTCACCAACTGAAACTTTATGAGTTACCTTCAATGTTCAGGCGTAGTATAGAGAACATTCGCTGTCACAAAACGTCAACGAATACGTTGCTACCTGTCAGTACAAAACCCGAATAATATTTAAGACAATGCAGATAAAAATCGCAAGTTCATTTGGAACGGTAAAACTGAGTAATTATCAAAAATGTTTTGAAGTTTCAAATGCCAAGGTTCCTAAACCAACAGCAGCTACATCATGAGTCGAGCTATGATGAGTACATCAGAAGGAATCCGTTTTACTAAAAATCTTGCAAAGACTTAGTTCGAGTAAACGCACTTGTGCCCAAGTGACGCAACGCTGAGCGTCAAATAAAGACTGCCATTAAATCCGCATCTTACCAATTAACCATCAAATGGAGACCATAAATAAAAACACCCTGTTGATTAAGTGATCGATAAATACCATCAATATTTTACACAAGCCATATAAAAATGAAAGCATGAGATAAAGACCACTAATAACAACATCACGTCGATTGAGTGATAGAAGAACACTACCGATATTAAAAAAGAGCCTCATCAAGCAACAGCATCGCATAAAATCCTGTTAAGCCACGTTCAATGGTGAGCAGCAAAACAAGTGAGGGTCACGACATACGGTGTACATGCAGGTCTCCCGCACGGCTGGAGTGGGGCACAGGAAGGGGAAGTGGGCTGCCACGAACGCCTTGGTGGAAGTCAGGTCGACGTCCGCGACACAGCGGTCCCGCTCGTCCGGGTCGCAGGGCGTGCCCCCATGGCGGCACAGCTGACTAATGACGTGCTTTAGAGTGCCATCATCTATAACCTATAACATATAATAAAGTATGTAAAGTGTAAAGTAAAGTACAACGTATTATAAAGTATAATGTGTGATTGTATGTTTATTACTTGATATATTTACTTATTTATGTGGACTTTTCGTGTTCGTATCGGAGATGAAGGGTGGCCCAGAAGTAACCGGGTCTTACGTTGATGAGTAAATAGGAAATAGAGTCATACGGTTATTCAAGTTACAAGTATATATTGTGAGACCCTATTCATGGATTTCATTCACTCTTATGTCTCATCAGAACAAATGCTAATTTGCTGAGATTCAGTTCCGTATACGTACAAAATAATTTGGCCGAGCAAGTTGAGTTATGATATTCTCTGATAGTCGTTGCACGGCAAAACCACGTGGAAGAATGTGAGCTCATTAGAATTTTGTCAGCAATGAACTTGAAAGAAAACTTTTGAATAGCATTTGCTCTAACTCCATTAAACATTAACTGCATTGCATCCTCCCTTCCGGCCGACGAAAATTTCATCCATGGGACAGTTGTTTTCCATAAAAAGTACGAGATGCCTTCTGGAAGAGTCAAAAGAATTAAATAGGGTGTATTTTCCTCATTAGGAACTTCAAGGCGGCGGAAAGTTGTGTATTAAGACTTAAATTGTCTGCCGGCGTTTCCTTGCGAGGTAACTACGAAACTTGGCGAGCATTGAACACATGAACATTTGCTCAAGACAAAGCTCGTAATAATTGTATTTCTTCTTTTAAAATCACTCTTATATTGCAACAGGACTTCTTGTATCCGGAATGCCGCATATTCGGAATGCCGCATATTCGGAATGCCACATATTCGGAATGCCGCATATTCGGAATGCCGCATATTAGGAATGCCGCATATTCGGAATGCCGCATCTTCGGAATGACGCATATCCGGAATGCCACATGTCCGGAATGCCACATATCCGGAATGCTGCATATTCGGAATGCCGCATGTCCGGAATGCCGCATATTCGGAATGCCGCATATCCGAAATGCCGCATATTCGGGATGCCGCTTATCCGGAATGCCGTATATTCGGAATGCCGCATATCCGGAATGCCGCATGTCCGGAATGCCGTATATACGGACGAGATTTTCATGAGTGTATTCAAACTGGATAAAAGGATACGAAATTTATTTGACTCTGGGCGTTTTGTAAAATATTTTCCATGAAGACTTCCAGATACTTATTTCACCTGAATTGCTCGTGTTAGTTAGCAAAGTAATGGGAAAAAAGGAAAAACTACAATTTTCGCAAACAAGTTTTTTTAGAATAAGTCAAAGTCAGTACGTAATTTTAGAACTTGTAAAACACTGAAAACAAACAGCGAACGACGTTGTATTTTGTTTGTTTAGTTATAAAACTTCCCTCTCCAAGTCCAGACTTAGTAGCCAATTCTGCACAGATGCGTGGATTCTCCATTCCGAGTTGGGATATGAGGAGAATTTCCGTGTTAAGACGCTTTAGAGGGAATCTTCTGCGGCTTATTCCTTGCCAACGATGAAAAGATCCAGCTCCAAGCTCCTTAAAGCTTACAATACCGTTCACAGCTTGCACAATAATACTGGTATAAATTTTTTTCTCTGAGCGCGGTAAATGAACTTCAACGTGAGAAACATCATTTCATTATGCACTACATTTCCTCTTCTAATTTGGAAGCATCTGCTTCAGCTTGGATAACTTATCTTTGATGCAGAAGCAAAATATTCAAGTTGGATAGGTTTCATTTTTCAAGGGATATAAAATAACCTACGCTGCAGTGACCGAGAATTTCTATTTAATGCTGAAAAGTAAAAAAATGGGAGTACTTTCACGAGCACAATTGATGCTCAGATTCAAGAGCAATATTTGAAGTGATGCTGAAAAAATGAAAAATTTCCTTACTAATTTAAGATGGATCCTTGTCGTTTTCTTTAGCGTTTAAAATGGAAATTTTAGCATGCGTTGTGGCTTCTGCTCAACCCAATGCGTTACTTCTTTAAATGTTTGATTCGTCAATTAGTTTCAACGTGCTTTACGCCCCTGTTCATTGGAGGTCCCAAATCCCACAGTAAAGTGCGCAATTTCTAATTAGATCCTCTTGGTTTGTTCATGTCCTTAAATATCGCGAATTTTCTTGCCATTACCATCCCACATTTCCTTGTCGTAAGCATCACACATTTCCTTGCCATAAACATCACACATTTCCTTGTCATAAACATCGAATATACGCGTGCCACAAACACCGCATATTTTCAAGCCATAAACATCGTTGATTCTCTCACAGCGCAACGGAAGTCATCGTCAAGCTCTAAACGTGCTGAACACCTAATAAATGAGCTACTATGGAAGTGTGGCTCAAAAAAAAAAACTATATTTATTCCAACACGTTTTACCGTTGGGTTTTCAATGCCTTACAACTGCTGACGTAGTGAGGGATGCAAGGAATGTGTAGTTTAAGCTTTTTTTTCCAAGGGAAGCACTCCCTGACTCGGTGAAATTCCGTGACTGGATCGGGAATTGAACCTTAACTTCCCAGCTGCGAGGCTATCGCGCTAATCAGTACGCCATGGAGCCCAAGCTACTTCAAAATAATGAACACTTGAACCATCTTCGATGCAATCTTACTTACGTGCGAAGAGGAAAGAGTTCATTCTCTAGAAAATTACAAGTGGCTCAATTGGACCGGAAACCCTCACACACGAAGCTGTTATTAAAACATCGAATGTTCTAGCTTCAAGACATTAATTCCTTCAATTTCCCGATGGCACACGAGAGCACGCAAAATTAAGTCATAAGTTACCGAGCTCTGAATCTAGTGAATCGTGACATCTGTCCCTGACTAGCCCTAGTTTTATAGCTGTTCTATTACACTTAGGAGGGTTTTAAAACGTTGACTCTTTATTAAGCTCCAAATCTTTTTCTTGACCGGGAACTGCTTTTCTTGAGTGAACCTAAAGTTAGGTCACATCTAGACGCTATACCATATCATTCGGGAGTCGATCTATCACAATTACAAGCTTGTAAGCAGGTTTCTCAAATTAACCAGATTAACCAGACGAGGACGTTCGACGGAAGGAAGTCTTAATAATAATCTTACGTGGGCTTGATATCGGACTGGTGCATGATACTGCGACAATTTTCTTTCTGTCACTGCTGAGCCAATGCAAAACGTCCGACCTCTCCTGCCGGCGGAAAATTTCCTGAGATTTGGGCTGTTTATTATCATATGGCACAGGTCCATTTAAATGCGTGAGTACCATAAGGACACCGCAATATCAGCCTAATTTTTGCTCAGTGTTATAATAAGTTTGCGTTTCATCACCTGGAGAGCAATCGGGACCAGGCATAGGAATATCTTTCTTGTGCCACCTCTCTAAATGAACCCACTAATCATTAAAACTTTTCATTTAACTTTTTAGATCTCCACGTTCAGTGTAAACACCTAAGTCAATTTTCGAATGAATTTGGAGAGCTGGATATTTATGAGCTCTGAGTTCAAAAAAGTGTTACACGACTTCCAGCTCGTGCCTAGACTGCGTCTCTCGGTCACGTGGAGACGACAAAGCGGAAGCAGTGATGGTGACGTCAGTGACGTCTGTGCCTGTGTTTCATGAAGCTAGGCGTCATCCTAGGCATTCATGCTAATTGCTCCCACGAAGAGAGGCTTACTAGTTCTCAAGCTATGGAGTTCCAGTTTTTGGTTACTAAAGAAGTTTAGACTTTAAAGTATCTCATTATATCGTCATACACAGAAGGGAAAAAAAATCCCCGTTTGTAGTTCAATAATTTTGGGACAAGAGACCCACGCATGCGCTCGAATTGCCTGCGAGCCCCGCCAACTTACAGCTAATATAATAGTTACACTACACTTGCGGGTAAGATAAGTCAGCATAAGTTGAAATCGTTGAATTATTATCAAAAATTCAATTCAATTCAAATTGAATGATTTCTTCTTGTTTCGAAAATATTGAAATAAAAGAGTGAGTGCATTTTATTTTTGGAGCTCTGTATGTAATATGTTCATCACTTTTTACAAACATGAACCTTCCCGAACCTCTAAATTAGTGTGGCAACTGTCAGTCAACGCACGTTCCGCTTGAAAACGTGACCACAGGGTCCACAGTAAATTACCAGTAGCTGCTTTTTTCATTTTGGATCTGATTTCCATGATGTAATAAAAGTCTTTCTCAAACGCAGAATTATGAGAGAATTTTTTACTCATCCATTGTATGTTCTTTGAAAGCTTTGCTACAAGCTTTCCATAAACAGCACAAGGGAATGTCCAACGTTGAGAGCTGTTTCAACCCATCAGTCAATTCCAACCCCCTGGGACACGTGACGCCTCGCACGAGGCATCTTCAAGTCATGGAAGACACGCGGCTCTATCTCAGCTCGCTAGTCATGCGAGGTCTGTGCCTCAGCATGCGCAGACCTCGACCTATTTGTAAACATTAAACATTTATTTACCACAAGTAATTT
>VOMN01133194.1:0-11854 GCA_014899125.1 Orchestia grillus | reverse complement strand
ATTACGCCGACTATTACTCCCATCATTACGCCCGACCATTACTCCCACCATTACGCCGACTATCACTCCCACCATTAGGCCGACCATTACGCCGACCATTACCGATTGTGGCCAACACAATCCCTGCGTGCTGGGCCACAAGGGCACCAACGAAGCAATACACTTCGCTGTTGGGCAATGCTTTGCTCTAAAGTCAGCGCTCATATTTTGATTGCGTTGGAAGAAAACCCTAAGATTTGAATGCCTAAGTGATGAAACTCGCTCTTCCGAGTAAAGAGAAAAAGCGAACAAGAAGGAAGCGCGTCTAATTTCAAGACAGGAAGCGTCAGCGAACTGAAGCCTAACCTACCTCTAGAATACCTGACTATAGAGCTGCCTAACGCCGGGAACTTGTTGAAATTACAAATTGTATATAGCACTGCAGACTGCACAGAGCGCTGCAGACTGCACAGAGCACTGCAGACTGCACAGAGCACTACAGACTGCACAGAGCACTACAGACTGCACAGAGCACTGCAGACTGCACAGAGCACTACAGACTGCACAGAGCACTGCAGACTGCACAGAGCACTACAGACTCGGAGGAGCTGATGCCTTACCCTAAAAGTGACCTCGGTCAGGGACCGTATCGTGTGCTGGGGTGTCCCCCAGAGCACGGAGGGCGTTTTCATTTCGCTGTCAAAATTCAGCCGGTCAGACCCTGCCGAGCCCTCATTGGAACGCTGAACTTCCAATGGCTTTGCGTGCATCATATTTGCCGAGCCGTAAAAATGATCCTCCAAGGCCGCGCGGCGCAAAACCCGCCAGAAATACTAGCCCATTTGACTTCCAATTTTCCACTGCGGTCGAAAGCATTTCCAGCTGCCGTGCCACTCGAAGGCCCATAGCTGGACAGGCGTCGAGCTGGAGCAAAATGTGTGCTGCTGTGATGCGCAAAGTAAAATAACCCTGATTTAATTGTGCTGGTCTAATTATGCTCTAATTGTGGAAGGAAGAGAGGAAGGAAGAGAGGAAGGAAGAGAGGAAGGAAGAGAGGAAGGAAGGAAGAAAGGAGGAAGGAATGAAGGAAGGAAGGAAGGAAGGAAGTGGGGGAGTAATGCGCAAAGTAAAATAGCCTTGATCTAATTGTACTCCATAAGGCAGTGCATTTCATAGGGTTGCTGCCGATGTTACACCGGTTCTGGACCTAACACAGCTGGGTTGTCATTGGACCCGAGTTCTCTCTTCAGTTTAATTGAAACGTTATCAATATTTATGGAAAAATTGAAGAGCCTGTAGTCGGAGTTGATGCAGCCGGGGTCCAGAGTCAGAAAAATTTGAGATTCCGGGTCGAAATGAGATTCGCAACACAGACCCCCGTCCCAGTCAGATCGTGCAGGTCTCAGGCAAGTGAAGCTTGAGTGAAAGGAGTAGTGGTACTAACACTGTCCATTAGTACCGTGACTTTTCTGGCGCCCCAAGGCTTTTCTGGAGTACTAAGGCGAGGTACCAAGGCTTATTACAAAGCTTTTCTGAAAAGAACCAAGGCTCAGCACCTCGACTTTTTGGAGGCACATACGCTTATTCCGTCTAGCACTCTGCACCCAGATGATATGCGGTTAGAGATTTGTGAAACTTTAAAGCGAATTTTAGACGCCGGTTCATGTTTTTATTGAGTTTCCCACCTTAGACGAGCACGATTAGATTGGATGACTGGATTAATGAGTTCAAGACCCACCTGCCTCGTGAAATGTGATCTGAGAGAGCCATAAGACGGGACCGTTTAGTGAGGGCTTAGCAAACGTGGAGTCCATGCACAGGTGTGTTCCCACACAGGATTCCTTCTGCTGAGAAACAACAAACTGAAAAAAAGGAAAAAAGAGGACAAAAAAGCAGAACACTCGGCAGAGAAGGCACAAAAATAGAACAAAGCAAATTGGGCAAGAAAAAAGTCCAAAGGCCAGGCTGGAGCCGAGGTGACCTTAGTAGACATACATGACCCTTTTGTGCGTGTTTCACAGCTCATTAATTCACACCCCATATTTTTATCTATTTTTCTTCACCATCTCGATATTCCTACGTTACTACGTCACTTAAATCAGCTCAAATTCTTGGCTGAGATTTTATTCCGGAAAGCAGGCGTTGACCAGCCATCTTAGCAGACTGTTATGTTCTGTTTCAACATGAACAACTTCTCCTTCTACCATTACCGCTACTTCCGCTGGTACTCAAGCCCCTCCTATAGCCGTACTTTAGATCGGCCTTTAGTTATTGAGTTATTTTCACAACTCCCAGCTAGACTCTTCGACTCAATTGTGCCTCTCCCAGAAGAGGGGCACATCGAAGTCCCGGTCTAACTTTGTAGAAAATTAACCGCAAGTCCCGTCAATTGCGGCAAAACTACAGGCGTGTTAAGGTGACGTCAAAGTTCGCTTGTCAAGGCGTGGTCCGATGGTGATGATGCAGAACTGTGATAGCGGATGGTAATGGTAGTAATATTTTATGAGCTATCCAGTCCTTTTCGCTCTTATATTGGAAAATTTGTCGCTGATATATAAAAATGAAACGATTCGTTTGATTTATAATTTGAATAGTTCACAGTTCTCGACTGTAAGCTTACCCGTTTCTGGAACAGCGATAATTCCAGCTACTGGATGACATTTCCAGTTCAAATATTATTTGTTTTCAGTTCAAATATTATTTGCTTTCAGTTCAAAGTCTGTTTTTAGAATTTGTGTTTTTCAAAATCAGTTCGAGTTTGTTTTTAATTTTTTAATGCAATAAAATTGCGTTTTTAATGATTTGGTTGCAGGTGGGGGGGCATTAATAATAAAAAAAATTGTATTGCTACGTATGACTCACAAACTAGAAGTTGAAAAGAAATCGGCAAAACTAGTAAAGAAATGAGCCCCGCATGATTGGGCGGCTGGCGGGACCCCCGCTGTTACCTGTACCGACCGCCCTCCCGAAGCAACAGTCTTTTCACAAACACATAAACTATAATCAGCTAAACCAAACTTCTTCCCATTCTCAATTTTTTTCAAATTCTAAGGAATACCCCTTGCAACTTTGAGGCCAGGAGAAAAAGTTTTAATTGGGATTTCTGAGAAGGATTTTATTTCGAAACCCTTCGTTTGATTAGAAAAAGGTAGCAGATGCAGCGCGCTCTTACAGCCGCGTCCTGGGCCCGCGATAATGAAGCGCTTCTTCCTAACAATCGGTATCGTTTCTTATCGATAATTGCTCTTCATCTCTTACCTGTTCCAGGCATTTACAAGATAAACATTCCACGCCTTCTCATTCAGGATCTTCCTAATATGAATGTTCCGATGTCGGTGTTTAAAAGAATATGTGTTTATTTCTTTTTCACTCACATTGCAGCTCTTATCTCGTTCTCTGGCTCTGTCTTTCGTTAGAACATTTTCTCTCTTTCCCGTGCAGCCAAGTTTCTTCGTCAGTTGTATTTTTCTCCGTTTTAATTTAGAATGTTCAGCCTTTCTCCAGCTCGCCAAGGCTCCCGTCTGTATCTCCATCAATCTCGCCCCACTGCTGACTTTGCGTCTCTTTTTGTCATCGCAAATATGTACAGCCGATTCCGATCCGAATTGTTTCGGAAGCTTTCATTTGATCACGAGAAATAGTGTTGCTAATGCAGTCTACAATCGGCGGCACCCCAGTGTGGCCCGGGCGTGAAAGCCCAAATATCTCCAAGGTAGTCAAGGTACAGCCGTATCCTGGATACAGACGTCAACTCGAATTTATCGCTGATTAGAAGGAATGCGGATTTACCTGTCCAATGAATGAAGAGCGTGACGCACGGAGAAAGGGAAGAATAAATGAAGGGAGGGAGGAAAGAAGGAAGGAAGGGAGGGAGGAAGGAAAGAAGGAAGGGAGGGAGGGAAGGAGGGAGGAAGGAAAGAAGGAAGGGAGGGAGGGAGGAAGGAAAGGAGGAAGGGAGGGAGGGAGGAAGGAAAGGAAGGAGGAAGAAAAGAAGGGAGGAAGAAAAGGAGGGAGGAAGAAAAGGAGGGAGAAAGAAAAGGAGGGAGGAAGAAAAGGAAGGGTGGAAAGAAGGAAGAAATAACAGAAGAAGGGAAGGAATAGAAGAAGAAAGGAAGGATTGGACAGCCGAAAGATAATAAAAGCGTGTTTACAGTCACATACTGGGTAAGTATTCAGTAGGTTGGAATGACAGTGACTAGAAGCTTTGATAGTTCAGGCCTAGGCCTCCCCACAGGGGTATGGTACGCAAGTAGTTCCAGGAATTAAGATTCTCAAAAGTACGGTCCTGCTTATTCACAAATGGACAACCCATTAATTATTGTATTTATAAATTATCCTTTTCAATTCGATAATGATTTACCATATGCATTTATAGAATGATCTATTCGAGTTCTTGAGAAATTCATCAAGCGGAGTCAATTATTTAGGCGGAGTTTGCATGCATAATTCCTTTAAAATACATCTAAGCGAAGAATTCTGACAAAAAATTTCCCCATATCTTTCTTTATGAGCTATTATGATCAACGTTTTTGCTTACCTCTTATTAACATCTGTTCATGAATACCCGTTTATGAACATCCCTTTTACGAACATTTCTTTCGCGAAACATCAATTTACGAACAGCCCCTTTCACGAATACTTCTTTTACCAATAACTTATTCACGAACACCCTTTTTACGAACAGCATTATGCCATAGAAGTCAAAGCACCTTTTCTACTAACCTTTCCAAGCAATCTTTTTACGAAGAGCTTTCACCATCGGTTTCCCAACCTCCCGTCCCTCCTCCCCACTTTCGTAACAATCTCAGGCCCGCTTGAAGGGAAATGGCACTCTTGAAAACATTTCCAGACCAGCGAGTGTGACATCAACGTCCCAGCCATCCCTCCGACCATCTTACAATTGCAGACAACCGCCAACGACGCTGCAACAGCATCTTTTTCTGGAGCCAATGATTCCAGAGATCCACGTTTCCAATCCCGAGAGCTTTAAAGTTCAGCCCTTTAAAATT
Source organism: Orchestia grillus (assembly GCA_014899125.1). Taxonomy (NCBI): domain Eukaryota; kingdom Metazoa; phylum Arthropoda; class Malacostraca; order Amphipoda; family Talitridae; genus Orchestia; species Orchestia grillus. The sequence goes on along the minus strand of VOMN01133194.1, from coordinate 6,866 downwards.
AGCGATTCTCGTTCCACAAACTAATACCAAACACTTGTTTTGTATACCGGCCACAAATTCTCTGTGAGAACAAGGCACGGAGATATGACCTTCTGCCCGTCCCAGCTGATATTGCGACGACGCTCGTTTGAGAGGGACTCGTGAGCTTAGACAGCGCCAGTCCCTCGAATATCTGGGAACGATTTTCTAATTTCGTGACAGCTTCATTCTCACCCACGCGAGCGACTATGCAATAACACTCGAGTCTCGAAGAAGTGATCCATGCTGCACAAATGGATGGTTGGTTTCAACTGGTCCGACATTTCGGAACGACGTCGCGATGTTTTCGGAGAGAGCAATTGCAGGCGCCGCAGTCATTCTGGAGCACGACTAGCGGGACAACTCGAGTACAAAGAGAGCGTATTTTTGTTTTGCCCGAAAAAGGAGTCGTCGTCGGGGCTCATAGACATCAAAAGCCGGGCTCAAATGACCTGCAATCTTGTTCCTGAAGTGCAGTCGTTCTGGGGCGATGACGCCAATGCCAGCCTTACGGCCGCGGATTGACTCGGACAGGGCTGGGGCGTCGCCAAAAGGAGGATTTCTAAGGAAAAAAACGGGGGAGGATAGAGAGTAAATCCCCGCGCGAGGCGTTGAGAAACTGCGGCTTGCGCGGTGGACGAAGTGTCGGGGACACCCGCCAGCGACGCTCCATTGCTTTCGGCTGCTGCAAAACTACCGTAGGAGGAACACTGGAACACGGAGGAACAGTGGAACACGGAGGAACACTGGAACACGGAGGAACACTGGAACACGGAGGAACACACCCACTGTATTCCCACCGCTACTGGAGGGAATGCACCCAATTTGGCGAGCACTGCACCAATGAGCCACGTGTGTACAGGAGGCACCCACTACACAGTAGGAGCACTGTATACTGTGTGCATATAGAGCAGACGACATCGACTTGAGGGCAATTAATACTATTTATCCTAGGTTTGCTGGACTGTCCCAAAGGTAAAATTTTAAGCATCTACGGTTATGAATCACATTTGAGAACCTTCGAACAGCACAAGAACGTGTTTTCTGAAGCCTTGCCATGAAATCGTTATTTGAAAATAACTAATACGCCGTTAACTTAGTAGTTCATCAGATGTGTATTAAAACTGGCTTTATTCATTAACTGCAACGCATTCTAGGACGACGTTCAATCTAAACGTGACAACGCATTTCCATGCAACTTCTAAGGCCGTCCGGTGCAGGTCGCGCAGTTCTACTATCAACTCGGTGGCGTTGGCTCCGTTGTGCAAGCGGTAGCGTGCTTACCTCATAGTGAGGAGGTCCTCGGTTCGGTACCCTGGAGCGCAGTTCTTCCCTTGGGAGAAGAAGATTATATGCGATATGCGTAAAATAGGCGGCACACCAGTGTGGCCAGGGACGGGTGGCCGAGAAAGTTTCGACCAGTGCCCAGCTCTCGCATCTTGCGCAACATTAGCAGAAAAGCTGAGACCGTTGCAACGCGCCAGGACGACCGCCCCACATCAGAGATGACAAGTTCTTCAAATGCGGACGTGCGACGCAGACTGACGTTGTTTGAACTGAACTCCGCGAGAAGGCACTTTACAAAATTGCTATCAAAGGTAAAGCTGGGACGCGTGACTTTGCAACAGTCCTTGTGACAACGACGGCTGTCTGCTTTGCTGAGGAGGGCACCCAGAGCGCGAGCTCTTGCCTCTGGAAACAGGGCCTCGCTGCTACCCATTCTAACCAGAGGTTGTTTTTAGCATCTGCGTCTCCTCACGTCCCCTCTCCCCCTTCGTCTCCCCCTTCTTCTTCTTCTCCTTCTTCTTCTTCTTCTCCTTCATCGTTTTTTCTCAGGTTCATGAATCAAACACAGAGCTTGTGTCACAAGGGCTTCCGAAAGGGCGCTCCAATCCGTCGTACATATTGATAGAGATCTTCGATTCGAGACATAGATGGATATCTCTTTCTAGGCATCAAGCGCCTTCCAGAGGTGCACGTCTTCTTCCAGGCCCTGCACTCGTCTGAAACTTATTTCCGTCGCTCGGATTAGCCATCAAAGAGCGAGAGTTTTTTAACAGAGGGTCGTAGACATTCGCTGGAATTCTGTGAATGTGCATGGAACACTCCACATAATGCACAGTAGCGAGTCTACGGTGTTGCAAGGTAGGAAGTGCTCGGTGTTACAAGGCATGGAGTGCTCAGTGTTACAAGGCATGGAGTGCTCGGTGTTACAAGGCATGGAGTGCTCGGTGTTACAAGGCAGGGAGTGTACGGTGTTACAAGGCATGGAGTGCTCGGTGTTACAAGGCATGGAGGGCTCGGTGTTGCAAGGCAGAGAGTGTAGGGGGTTACAAGACATGGAGTGTTCGGTGTTACAAGGCAGAGAGTGTACAGTGTCACAAGGCCTCTAAAATCCTCCTGTCGAATGAACTGTATGAATGAACTGTATCATTGAAGTAGAAAGTTTGTAAGCTTGGTAGATTTATTGGACGGTGTGATGATTAACTTTGACTGTCTTTCGCCGCATCATCGATGTTACACTTCAAGTTCACAAGTCACCCTCCAACCCTCCAAGTCACCCTCCAACCCTCCAAGTCACCCTCCAGCCCTCCAAGTCACCCTCCAGCCCTCCAAGTTACCCTCCAACCCTCCAAGTCACCCTCCAACTCTCCAAGTCACCCTCCAACTCTTCAAGGCACCCTCCAACCCTTAAAGTCACCCTCCAGCTCTTCAAGTCACCCTCCAACCCTTCAAGTCACCCTCCAACTCTTCAAGTCACCCTCCAACTCTTCAAGTCACCCTCCAACTCCTGTCCCCAGCCAAGTACGCCATCACATCGTGCCAAACGACTGTATGACACACAATTTTCCTTCTCAGAGAGCACAAATTTCATGCAATTTCACGCAATTTCGACGCACAAAACAAAACGCGCGCCATAAAATCGAGGCATCAAGCGCCACTTTGCTCTGTTTCAAACACAAATCAAAGTTCCTGTTGCTTTAGACGCGGAAATTTCGATTTCGAATTGATATCTTCAAACATTGACCGAACAGTTCTGAAGTTTTCCTGTAAGCTGTCGGGCGCTTTATGGCCGGCACAGTGAAATTTATGGCCCGTTCTGGCAGCGCTCGTCCCGGCAGTTTTACGTCCCAGGAGCGTCTCATTGGTGCAGTCATCCCTGCATTATGCGGCACTCACTTCCAGACGTCCCAGCACATCAGCTGTGCTTGCAGGACATCAGCTGTGCCTGCACGACCGTAGCATGCACATCAGCTGTGCCTGCACGACCGTAGCATGCACATCAGCTGTGCCTGCACGACCTATCAGTTGCTGTCAACTGCACTTCTCAAGTGTCGAGCTCTCTCAGGGTACGAGTCCTTTGAGACCAATACTCTCGAGTATTCAGGAGATTATTTCGTTGACGTAAAAAGCTGTTGCGTATCTAGGATACGAGGAATTTTAAATAGATCTTGAGTACTTAGGATATAAGATATTTGAGATGAATGCTATTTAGTACTTAGGACACAAGCTTGTTGAGGTAAGAGCAGTTGCGCATCAAGGTTATAAAATAGTTGCAGTAAATGTTTTGGAGTGTCTAGAATACATGATCGTGGAGGTAAGAGCTGGGAGTATCTAGGATAAGAGCTTGTAGACGTAAATGTTTTTCGAGTATCCAGGATACAATATAGTTGAGGTGAACATTTTAGAGTACCTTTTAGGAGAGGAACTTGTATCCTCCAGTAAAGATCAAACACCTCATCCTATCTCAAAGCAGATGATCATTCAAAGTAACGATATTTTCCCATCGCTGAGGCAAGTGTCTCTCTCAGAGCTAATGCATTTGCTCAACGATCGCACGGACGATGCTCGAAATAAAATTCCTTAGCTAGTGTCTAGTTCTAAAAGCCGAATCTGTCTCATCTAGACAAACCGCTGATTCCCAGCTTTTAATTGTAACGTAAATATTAAAGCTTGCGATCAATTCTAATGTGCGGTAGCCGGACGTGTTTCTCTCACTCGAGAAAGCATTCCAGTTACCGCACATAGAGAAAAGACCCAGAAGAGAATTGTGCACGCAGCGGAAGGCCTGGTTGGCCTCTCCACCGACGCCTTGAATCACTCGTGTAAATTACCCTCTCCGCCGGGGCCTACAGCTCACTTATCAATGTACCGGCTGTCAACTAGTCTAAACTGTTGCCATTTGTCTTAAAGTTCCTGTAATGATAAATGAAGAAAGGTCGCACTTCTTTCACACCCTCCTGAAGTTAAGAAAGCAAGTCATGTGAAGCTCCCGGAAGCTGATGTAGAAAATTATCTTCATGAAATATTCCTCGTTCTTCCTTGTCGAGTGTCCTTCGAACCTCAATCGGATCCTTCATATTGATTGATTAAAGAGAATTCTCCCATCCAAAATACCGAAAAGGACACACGTAACACGTACGTAGGATCAAAGCTCATTGAGGTGAATGCATTTTAGTATCTAGGATACAAGCTCGCGGAGGTAAATACGTTTTGATTTTTAAAATACAAACTCGTTGAGGTAAATACATTTTAATTTCTAGGATACAAACTCGTTGAGGTAAATACATTTTAATTTCTAGGATACAAGCTCATTGAGTTAAATGCATTTTAGTAGTATCTAGGATGCAAGCTCATTGAGTTGAATGTATTTTCGTATTTAGGATGCAAGCTCATTGAGTTGAATGCATTTTAGTATCTAGAATGCAAGCTCATTGAGTTGAATGCATTTAGTATCTAGGATACAAGCTCATACAATCAAATGCATTTTAGTACATATGATATAAGCTCATCGAGTTAAATGCATTTTAGTATCTAGGATACAAGCTTATTGATGCTAATGCTTGTGAGCATCAACGACACTCTAATTTAGGCAAATGCACTTGATAACCGTGCAAGTAAACGAACTCGAGGTAAATACTCAATGCGTGCGTCAAAACTGACCATGTCCAAATAAATAGAGATTTCCCAGCGATTTAATAAGCATTACTTTCGCCTTTTTAAGGGGCACGCGTCCCATCCCATCATTTTTTTGCGAATTTTGCAAATTTCCTGCCCGGCTTAGCCATAATTTAAATCAGGGATCCTCGAAAAGTTAGAGTGTTCGAAATTTTCCATTCAAGTTTGAAATCATTAGAAAACTAATCAAACATAGTTTCTTTCTCAGTAAAGGATGACACGCAAGCGCTCAGGGATTATTGAAGTAAGGAACTCGGGGAGTTGATAAGCGTTAGAGCGGCGTGCGTTGGAGCGGCGTGCGTTGGAGCGGCGTGCGTTGGAGCGGCGTGCGTTGTTCCCATTAAACGTTTACTCGCAGCGACTCTAACACTCATGCAAAATCAGCGAAGAAATTAGGGTGTCTACACGCAACACAGTAAATGGCAGGTTATTCCAAGGAGCGAACACAGTCGGTATAGTCTCACTATTTAGTGGAAACGCCCGCTGTAGGACGCCTGTAGGAAACGTCGCCGTAAGATTATTGTTACTAAGAATATGTGTGTTTATGTACACACATACGTAGGAATACCATTACTCGAATATAAAATTAATTTGCCTAACTTATAGTGGACGAGCTCTTCACCATCAGGCTCGCCCGCCGCCCGCAGCCCGGCAACGCGCTCACTCTCGAACTTTTCCGGCGGTCGTCCTGCGCCGCACGGTAACGTCACAGCGTTGAGGCTCCGAGAGTTGGACTCGTGAGTACTGGCGAGGGGGAGGGGGAATAACAAAGTCATATGTACAAGGGCTGAAGCCACAACAGATGTACCAAGGTACGCACTAAGTGCAGCCAATCAACACCCACAAAGACCTAGAAGGAAGCGTCCCACTGCCGGCATTGTAAATTAATCAGAGAAAGAATATAATAAACAAAAGAAACATGACAGGAGAAGAAAGAGAGAGAATGTCCCCGTGGAAAACAAAGTTTAAGAGAGACACAGTAGAAGAAAGATACTCATGTCTTGCAAACGCCATGGACCGAGACGTTGGAGGCAGATCACACGTGATCGATGAGGAGAGAGGCAACCGTTCGCTAGGTGTGAGAACTTAAAATAGAGGAAGAAGACTGAGCTAACAAACCTCAAGATGATGATTNTGTAATCGACAGCGACCGTGTGAATGCAACAACCACGCCGACTTCATATGATGTCAATACCCATTAACAGGTTAATTGGTGAACGATCTTTGAACATACGAAATGGCTTCTGTTTACTCTACGCCGTGGCGCTACCGCGTGCACAGCCATCGCAACTCGGTGATGACGCACATTTACTTTCGTGGTCAGGTGGTGGGCGTGGCCGTGGCCTCATCAGTATTTTATAGAAGACTCTTCATTTGAGCGTGATTCCTTCCATGCCCGAGTATGTATATTAAAGTGTTGCTGAAGGAATTGCCTATCTTTCTATTGTATCTATATAGCGCAAAAGTCTGACCATATTGCTTGTTATCGTATCATTTGTTAGTAACCGTGCAGACTCTTCTATAATAACAGGGTTAAAATTTATATCTCATCTCTCAAGAATTATACTCGGATTTTTCTATCGTATCGTGATCACGGCTCATTGCGACGGAAGTGAATGAGTTATTATTTTTAGCTTTGGATATTTGTTAGAAAATAAATATTTAGAGGCTCAATTGGAACATAAAATATCGAATCAACAGGCCCAAGCCAAAATGGACGTACATCTGATCCTGGCACACTGATAAGCTGTGGTGTCGTAAATAGAACACCGAATGTCGAGTCGTATGTCATAATGACAATAATCTTTATTGATACATTAAGAGATAAGAATTGCAGAATACAGTTGAGCCGTCCAGTCTTTTCTACGCTCTCGTACCACACTCGGTAC
>VOMN01133193.1:0-12749 GCA_014899125.1 Orchestia grillus | reverse complement strand
TATTTTCCCCCTCTTGTATAGATCACGATTTTCTTTTTTCATAGTAGAATCATAGTTAAACATAAGGTAAGATTTAAAGTACCACCCACTAATCAGCCTCTGCCGGTACAGCTAATGCAGCCTAACTGTAGCTCAGGCTATTGTCCAGTTTAGGGCCGAGAAATTCCCGGCTATTACGCAATCAATTTATTGCAGTGGTCTTAAGTGGTTGCCTTGTAACATGACCTCCGCAGACACGTTATACATCACGCTGCTGGTGAGAAAACTGCTGATAAACATAATGAAAGCGATCATTCACAGTGGGAATAAGAATGGCCTTTAGAATTTTGATCTCCCAATACAATTTTTTGTTTCGATAATGAGAAAAGCTTCTGAAGTCAATTTAAATTATCCGTTATTGCGGGTTGGAAGTTCACTGCCAGCCTTAAATCATCGGCAGCGAGCAGGCGGTGATGAAGTGCGAGAAATTATTCACTTTGGAGAAGATCAATTTCACGTCATCATAATTCTATTCGAGTTTGAAATATATGTTCAGAGGGCAGATCATTGCAGTCAATCGAGAAAAACCAACGTTTTTGAATTTGAGTAGCAGGTTTCTTTGTAGTGTATAATAAAAAATAATTCTGAATTTATACCAACTGCAATAACATTTTTTCATTTATCTAATAACTCAACGGCTCGGCGAATAATTGATTTGCGTTCCACAAAAACATTATTAAAAATTCGTTCGAATTTCACAAGAACGAGAAGACGAGTGTCTGTGTTTTGAGCTACGAGTGCAATGAAAAAATTCCAAGCTCATACAGCAATTTTATTTTTTCTATATGGGGTGGGTCATAAGTTTCCATGCGCAGTAAAATTAACATGTTAAATGGGACACTTATTTTTTCTATTTATTGCGATCTGTGCAATTACCATTGTTTTAAAAAGGCATTCATACAAGTTTCCCACTGCTCGTGAACGCCCCTTAGCTCAGTTGAAGACATGCTTACAATGGGGTTGAAACGTTCCTCGAGATGATTTATGCTTAGTATTTTCGTCTATACTTATCTTTACGTTAATTTGTGTGTCGTATACTATCGTTATTCATTCCTCTCTCATCAATCGTATCTTGTACGACATCTGAAACATAAATTAACGTATAATATACATTTTCCTACGTTTCAATTGATATGGCTCACCCTGTATATTCATTACAGCAGATTTTAGTACTTTATTCATTATGCAGCTTAGGTCAGAAGTAGATAAACCATATAAGCCACATATTTCTAAATATCTTATTTTCAAATGCTAAAGACGGTCTGTTACATTTCACAGGCAATCTCAACACTCAGAGTATCGAGGTCCTCAGCGCAACAAACTCCTCCAATGTGTACAGGTCTTGTGGTGTTACCTCAGTGTTTACAATCGATTGTTTCCTCATCGCTTACGTCACAGGTGAGAAGGCTTTACACGTATACACGAATGCTGACTTTGAGATTTGCCAGTGAATTTCAAAATCACACACCCGAGGACGGAAAGACGTTAGGAGTACTCGTCCGTGCAGCTGGAGGAGCAGCTCATTGTTGATCAAGTGGATGAGATAGAAAAAATTGTTGGGAAAATGAACGACAGATAAGAAAAGTTCACGTTTTCCTACGAGATCGCTGATTAAATATGTTATATCAAACGGAGATCAGTTCTTAATTAAATGGCGAGTCATTGAGACAACTAAGGAAATTTAAACAAGCAGGTTTGAGATCCCTGACCATACGGAAATCCGACTAGTTCAATAAACATTTTGCGAGCGTCTAAGCAGTTCGCTTTATTGCGATATCGTGCGTGATGTTCTGTAGCTACCTGTGCGCCGCCTGCAGCTGTGCGTGACGGACAGCACAACTGTCGAGCTTCATCGTCCCTAAAACGTAGTTTATCTTGAAGTTTACGACACTAATTGTATAATTTGCAGAAATGTGAGCCACAGGCGCAACTGGGAAAGTGCGGTGGGGGTGGAACATCGTCGGTGAGGTAATTGTTGTTTAACAAATATCCGCCCACCCTTGAAACCGAGCAATTTGTAAATGAAAGCTGCCACGCCTTCGCTTCCTCATTTCTAGGGTCAGTATATGCACTTAATTGCGCTCTAAAGCTTGCCCTCGCGAGCTTCACTTTTATTCTTGTAAAGCATGGGCTGGACCCATACTCTACGTGCTCTAATTATGTATACAACAGCGAAGAAACCGTTCCCACGTAAATTCTAGTGATTGTCACTTACATCTTGTTTATTTTAAATTTGCTGTCCATTATTCACGAAGAGAATTTTATTTCAGGGGAATTAATGGACCACTGCATGCTTGTAAATTGTCTCGGAAATTGTTTTTCTTCCGTAATTTTGAGTCACCACATTTGTTAATTTTTCCTTTAATGGCAGTGCAGTCAACGGTGACCGCTACCTAAATACAGACATCAGCAAGCGTTCGTTTTTCGAAAACAGCTGTACCTATTTTAGCAGATAATTACGAGTTATCCTAGAAACAGAGAACAAAATTACCTGCTGAAAAACTTGTGTTTGAGCTTCAGAGAAACAAAGTGAAATGGTGACAAAATCTGGAAGCAGGTTCACGTGCAAAAACTGGACACACTTCAAATCCAGAAGTGCTGGTTAGTTGATGGAGTGGCGAGGCCTCTGCTGGTACAGCCACAGGCGGCAGAATAGTCGACAGCGAACTTCTGATCCAAACCAGTTTTGTAAAGGCCACTTCTGAAGTCGGAGCGTACTCTGAAACCGCACGAAACATGATCCTTTAGAGCGTAATGAACACGCAGGTAGCATTGCATGCTTGGAGGCGGTGACCAGTTGACCTGCAACGCACAGACACAGACGCGTGATAAGTTTTTTACTCCTCCAATGCAACGATGATTTATGAAGTAGTACCCTCTCAAGGCAAGGAGATAAGCAACTTTCTGCTAGACTGGTAATCTGTTATCGTTCACATAACGCATAATATTTACAAAGTGAATGCTGTTAAGTTTAGAAATTGCAAGCTCATTCCCTGCAAACCTCTCATCATCGTTTTCCTTTTCTGGCAATGCTTGTACCTTAGAGAAGAATTAATGAATTATCATGTCCTAAGCCATGCATACGATATTTAACTTCTGAGAAGAATATAAGAAAACATTTACGTATGTGATAAGCCACAGTGAAATCTGCGCGGAAGCATTCACCTGCATTCATAACGATCTAATTCTCTATAAAAACGACAAGAGAAATGATGTTCCTATCGAGTTCATTGCCATAGTCGCTAATCACTCAGCGATCTTTGTCCCTTCGACGCTGCACATGATGTTGAGACAGCAGCGGGGCCGCTACATCAGATAACGAGGAGCGGCGATGCATGACTTGCTTCCTTCCTCTCGAGGTTGGACTGGTCTGCCGCCTGAGTCTCGGCAGCTGGACTGGTCTGCCNGTCTCGGCAGCTGCACTGGTCCGCCGTCTGAGTCTCGGCAGCTGCACTGGTCCGCCGTCTGAGTCTCAGCAGCTGCACTGGTCCGCCGTTTGAGTCTCGGCAGCTGGACTGGTCTGCCGTCTGAGTTTCAGCAGCAGTATGGGGAAGTGCCAGCCCAATTGCTTCCTTACGGACCACGTACTTGTTGCTTCAAATCAGATACACTAGAGAGAACTCTTTAGCATAGGTGCCAGATATCCTTGTTCTTAAATTAGAGGGATATAATCCTTTTCATTCAAATCTGTACAAGAACTGACATCACATCACAAGGTGAGAGGCGATGTAGCCTTGTTTTTTGCACGAAGTGTGTGAGGGAACGTTTCATATTTCCATAATATTGAACATATGGTGCAACTACGTACGCATAGAATTGAATAATTTATGGCCGTGCATATTCAAAGATTTAACGCAGCCATGCTCTCTTACAACAATCGAAGTCATTTGAAGACGAATAACGTAAGAGAAACGTCACATGTTTTTTATAGCAAACATCTGCATGCCAGAATTGGTCACTCCAGTGTTGAAGAGTGGGCTAGTTTTTGTGACTACGAAGTGATGGACTCGATTACGCTCCGTTACTTTCAAATCCATGTATTCGTACATAAGGTAAATGGAGCACTTTTTCCCTCAAAGTGGGAAGTGCAATATTGTAATATTCGAGCCTAGGATTTTCTGACAAAAATGGCAGCATGACAGTAAAAATGGCAGCAATCATCGACTTACGTATGTCTGTTCTGAGACAGTGCTCAGGGAGGCAAATGGAGCATTCTCTTCGTGGTCGAGTTTGCGAAGAACAAAGTACCTTTCCGCACAGAACTACTGCGGCCGATAACGTTTGACCGACTCGGTACAGAACCACTGCAGCTGATAAATGTAGTACAGAGTCAGAAAAACAACTGCTATTGATGAGCACATCAACGGACCTTTAGAGAGACCTTTAACTTGAAATATGGGAAATTTGCTTTCTCATCCATTATTTCTTTTGTTGTATAAACTTTCCGATCACAGAGGAAGGGTACTGCACGAAAAGATAAATGCTTCCACTCGTGGAAAATACAGAATGTAGAGCTGCGACTTGCTCAGTTCCGTGTCTTAATTATAGTCAAGCTATTAAACAAAACAAAAATTACCGCTGAATCTAAATTGTTTCCTGAAAATGATTACAATAGTAGAGATCAAATCTTAGACGCATATTTATATCATTCCATCACATCAGGCCAATAGAGATGTAGGGTATGGAGGTAGTTCTCTAGTCATAAGTTTGTTCTGCAAGAGTTAAGACTGACCTCTGGAGTCCATCTTAGCTGTGTTACAAATGATAATAAAAACTCTGAATTATGCTTGGTAATATTTTATCACATTGTGAAGGAATTTCATAACCATTGCAAGCATTTCAAGGTTCGTTAGCTAAGACGCTGACGACATGATTGAACAATCGTTGACGTTAATTTATTTTAAGTTGTAATCATACGCTGCAATTAAGAACATTTTGAGAATATTTGAGATTTACGAAAGTTCTCATACGACGAACTGCCACCGGAAAATTTGAGGCATTATTAATTGTTAGCGTATGAGCAACACACTTCAAAATTCTGCGTAAAAACAGGAAGCCCTCGTTACATTAACGTTGATCCACGGAAAAGCCCATTCTGACATATAAATATTCATATTGTGTCCACGAACATCGTATGCAATTGCGTCAGCGTACTAACACGAACTTTGTTTCACGCCATGGAGAACTACTGTACAAGTCTTCCCGCATCATTGAATTGTTGCTGATATGAGCGGCATCATTCAGTGCAAGAAATCTGGAGTATCAAATGGCAACAATGAATTCTTTATGTCAGCCTCAAAAAGCCGTGGACTAGAGTTCTGGACATAAAATGCTGTTGATAAACTTTTGCAAAAGTTAGAATTTTAAGAATGTGTGATATAATGAATTGAAGTAGCCTTTAGTAGGATTGTATTTCGCAATGAATGCGATGAAGAGAAAAATATCTTTTGGGAATGTATTGAAAATGAAAACATAGTTTAAAAATTTAAAATGCAAAAAATACCTTCACCTAAAATTACAAAATTTTTTAGTGTTGTGATTAAGAAGGTTACTAATATAAAATAATTCAGAATATTGAAATAGATTGTACACATATATATTTTGGAGGCCAATGGTCTAAATAACTCTCACCTTTGACGGCTTCATTTTGTCACATCCATCGAGTTACCATGTCTAGCGAGAGGAGCCAACTGATGCACCGGCCCGTAAAAGTCACCAGTTTTATCCTGTTCTTTCCATCGAGGGGAGTGAAGAATTTGTCAGGGAACATCAGATTGCCCAGTGCTGAAACTTTGGGGCCATAATTTGAAAGCTGGACTTAAGAAACGCAAGATTTGAGAAACTTCTCTCGGTTTAGCTAGCCTTATAATTTGCTGGTTATTTGGTTGGCTGGGAAACGTTGGTGCATTTCATGAAATATAGAAAGTTGATTCCAGAGAGAGAAGTGATGAGGAATTGAAACAAAATAAATGCACTTCAAAAAACTTGAAACTCTCAGCTCTTTACCTTTGAAATCTTTTGATTTTTGTAAATTTTTCTCCAATTAAACAGAGTTGGAGGTATAGGTACCTACAGATATGTGTTTTCATTCGATCACGTTAGTTGCCGGTGTTCGCTGTTCTCTCATTGATGGTTTCGCAAGATTATCATGCAGGAACTGAAAACAAATGAATGTGTAATTCAGAAATTTGACACGACTTGAATGCTTAAGGATTGCGCAAAATATTTTCATTTATTATTAACACAGGTAAAGTGTTAATCCTATCTAATAAAAGATGGTGCTCCTGACAGAATTAATCACTTCTAAAATTCACTTCCACATAGTAAATAGGACCAAGATGCATTTTTAAAAAGAACCGAAGGTAGTGCTAGTCTATTAGGCGTTCGATCAAATGCTTAATTTAAGAATCAGGAAAGCCTTTAGTTTTGCTCAGTTATACTCGGTATCTTCAAGCGAGCTCGTCGACTCCATCGGACAGGTCCCGGAAAGGATTGTAGTGGTCGCATTTCCTGGTGGCCGGACAGCTGCGAGGTGGCACCTCTTGAGGGCTAGAGCTGGCCTTTTTATTTCACAGGAATCAACTTGAAATTTTTTTTTCACGAGGAAGACTCGTAAAGTACTCGCAAAAAAGGGAAACTCGTAAAGTACGTACAGATTACAACGCTCAAATAGAAAATTGTCAAGTATTTTGTTTTTACTGTTCTAATGTTTCATAGGAGAATTAAATTCGAAGTATAAATGAGTAATATACAGTGAGTGGCAAAAGCAGTTCGGACGTTTAATTTTTGATTGGTTCTAGAGAAAAATGTTAGCTTTGAGTTAAACTTGATAAATACATTTTTAGGAACACTGTCTATCTATACACAGAAGAAAATTAAATGTAGTGTTCTGAACACATTTTATTATCAAAATTAATAACTCACTCTATGTAAAAGTATTTAATATCCCGTGGAAACATTATGATAAAAGATGCATTTTAGAATATTTTTCTTTTATACGGATATGACTTCATATATCAAACAATCCCAGCATTGCACGATTCCCTGCCTGCCATTGTAGAGTGTGGTGATAACGTTAAGCTACGTAAAACAAATGCAGATGGTTAAAACTGAAGAATTATTGGACGATGATAGGAAAATTATTATGGAGCATCAAAAAGAAGGCATGGGATACCAAAAAATTACTTTAGATTTTCAATTGCTTACAAACACAGTTGGTTGTGCTGCTTAAAAGTATCCTCGAAACTACAGTAAATATCCAACGAAGACTGGTCATCCACGTAAATTGTACGTGACTATTGAATGGTCCGTAACCCGAATTGTCATCACGTTTTTTGACTAGAAGTGAAATTCAAAGCAACCTAAAGACACTAGAATTGAAGTAAGTAAGGGCACAAAGATCATTGGTACAAAGGATTTTTAAGAGCATTATGAAACATCAATAGTACGTACAGGGCTGAATTGTTGGACACTTAAAAAACACTATTAATATGCATATACTCGCAGGATCATATTGAACTCTGCAAAAAAGAATGAAAATGAGTGAACAGTTCTTGAAAAGAGTGATTTGGTTAGATGAAGTAAAAATCGAGCTTTTCAAGAGATACATTCGGACCCTCTGGAAGCAAACAAGAACGGAGTAAAAACTAGCGAACACCATACCGACACTAATGTAAACATGATGATGGAAGCATGATGATATGTTAGTGTATTTCTTCTAATGGGGTAGGAAAAATGAGAGAAATTGAGGGGAAAATGAGTGCATCAGAGTATTCGAATATTTATTTAAACATTTTTTGAAGAATGCTAAGTTACTACAACAATTCTGTGGTTTCATATTTCAACACGAAAACAATCCAAAACACACTGCAAAAAACACAATGATTGCACAGGGATAACAACATTCACGTCTTGGAATTGTACAGTCAGTCAGCAGATCTCATTCAAACCGAAAATTTATGAAGGCAGTTGATGCTTGAGGGTGAAAGAAAGAGATTCGGAAAAAATCATACAACTGAAGAAGGCTTGAAATGAAAAATGGATATAAATTTGAAGAAATTCATACATGAAGATCGTTGAAAACTACGAAAAGAAGCTGGAGGCTGTTTTGTAAAATTAATGCTATTCTACTAATATAAAATACACGTTTCTTCATAGGAACACATTTGTTCGCGTGATAAACATAATGTGTGTGAGAACAATAATTTTCACTTTCTTTCAGCGCAAGTATAAAAAAGTTCTTTTGAATGCATACTAGTATGCCAAATTTGGTTAGGAACCGATATTTACAAGTTAAGAAATAATAAAACATCTAACGTATAAGATTTCTGCTACACACTGTATATCTGTACGGAGTCCCTTCCTGAATACTTAAATTTTAAGTATTGAAATATTGAATGCTGAAATACTGCAGTACTGTATACTGAAATGCTGAATACTGAAATATTAAATACTAATATGCCAAACACTACAATCCTGAATTCTGAGCCCTAAATACGTACTGAGTAGTGACCTACTGAGTGTTAAAATGATCACCTCTCACCTGGACATTACCCCGCAACGTGAAGTCACGCTGAGGGGGAAGAACGTCGCATTAAGTTCGCATCACATTTAGACCATGAATCAAAAAAGGCTTTCTTCCTTCAGGTAACCTGCTGTGCTATGAGATACTAAAGCAGAATAGGAGCTTAGACAGATACTTTGAGATGGACTATATTTCGAAGTCTTACCTCATATAAGACCATCAAAAAGTTCTCTGTACCATTTCATCGTCCAAACTTGAAAATTATCTCTGAGTACCATCGCGAATGAAAAAGTATTGGATTTATTTTCTTCAAGGTCATGACACTTTGATGTGAAGTTAAGTGTTTGCCTTCATTTACTTCTTATAAAAAACAAGTAAAATTAGGATCCACCATAAGTTAATAAAGTCCATACAATGGCAGCTAGGTTCTGACAGAGGGCCGTGATTCCTCGACTATCCTTAAGCTATTCTCCGGTAGCTACAGCATACAATCTCTATTCTGTTGCTCGTATGGGCTCGTAAAGAGACGACTTTCCTGCCAGACGGAAGTGAGGCAACCAATCTCTGTCATTAGTTTTTCTGCACTTTCCTAGCCTAGTCTTTTTTGAATCTCAAATAGTTAACTCTACGGAGTTAGGATTGCTTGATTGCTTTTTGGTCGTACTAAGCTGTGAAGCTTGGTTGAGGACCCTGTGCGCTGACTGCGAAATATAAAGTGCTACTTCTACTCTACAAAGATTTTCTCGATGCTCTTCATCACAGTTACAATGAATTACCTGGTACGAAATGCTTTCTTTCAACTAGGAACTGATTAGCAAACTATTGTAACAGATTAGTAAACCTTTAGCTATTTTACGGTACAATTTTGTTGTTTTTCTTAAAGGATTGTTAGACGTACATCCAAGTTAGCAGGTACATCTAACAGGGCTACTTCTAACCAGGTGAAAATTTTCGATATTACATGAGGGTTTAGCCTTCCTTCTAAGGCACGCAATGCACTCGTATAATCCTGTCAGTTACGAAAGAGAAGTAAGAGGTGGTTTTTCAGTTAATAACGGTTCAAACGAACGAAACAGGATGCAACGACGTTTTCAATAAGTGTAACAGAAGCAAGAAGATTTTAAAAGATGGAACCTGGATGATTCAGGAATTTTTATCAGTATAAATAAGATATGAGCCCCGAGATTATGAGCAGCAGAACACGAGATAAGATTTTGGGCACGAGACTGTGGCCTGAGAGGTCATCCGGAAAGGGGACAGCGGGCCATCAAGTCATCGGGGTCGGAGACAACGGAGATTACGATGCTTGTAATCTGTGGAAGCCGGAACGCCAATCGGGAGAAAGTGAAGGGACTTCACCAAAACTTCAAAATGGCGCTCTCCGATAACACCTCAACGCTACACAAATATCCAAGAAAATTGCATTTGCTGACTCTTGGCATCATTTTTAGCTTAGAACAACTCTGAAGAGCTGTAATCGATCCTAGTTTGTTGCAATCATCATTTTACCGCTCCTTCTTAACATCAAGTTCTCCATAAGAGAATGAAATTACTATCTATTCCAGGTTTCATTGAAATTCTTGTAAAACAAGGTTAAGAACTGGTACTCAAATGATACATCAGGGAGTAACATTAATCGTAGAACTCGCTGGCTGTAGCAGATAGCGTTGCGAGATGTGACAGACAACCTGATAATAAACAAGCTTGCAGTAGATAGCCTTAGTATCAGGACTCTGATGGTATAGCAGATAGCCTTTGTATCAGAACTCACGTGTTGTAGCAGAGAGTTTTGGATCAGGAATCACATGTTGTAGCAGATAGCCTTTGCTTCAGAACTCAGATATTGTAGCAGATAACCTTCGTATCAGGACTCGGATGTTGTAGCAGATAGCTTTTGCATCAGAACACACATATTGTAGCAGATAGCCTCTATGACGGAGCTCACGTGTTGTAGCCGGTGGAATGGGTTGTAAAGAGTAGTGTTTTCCCCCATGGTGACGCAATGTGATAGGGGGCCTGGCCCTGTGGTCGGGAAAGCTACTTCCAATGTCGAGAGGGGGAGCTTCGAGGGGAAGAGGGGCGGGGGAAGAGCTCTTTACGAAGCGTCGAGACCAATATTTAGCTTAGCTGTGTATCAACACACCTCACGATCAAAGCACAATCCAATTTGTTTGGTTTAATTAGCAGTGATGGCATATTTTCTGCACAAAATATTTCTTCATTTATTTTCGGTACTCTGCCGCGAAAGGAAATCATTTTAAGATATGGTTTGCATTGACACACAGTACATGCACCAGGGGTGAAGGTGTTCAGCAACAGATGATCCGATAGACTGCGCTTGAAGTTTCCATCAGTCAAATCACATTTATTATGAACAGGTATGCTGAGCTGAAGACAAATCTATTTTGATATTTTGACAATCGACTCGTGCCATCTCGAAGGCTAGGAAGTGGAAAAGTAACGAGCTTCAAATATCTCAGTTATACAAATTTACTCAAAGATATTTGGTGAGAAATAAGACTATGATCCATAACGAGTGTATAAACTTCTGCTCAGTATTTCCGTAAATGGAAAGTCAACGGAACTCACGCGGAAAGTATTCTTTTATGAAGAGTTAAAGCTCTCATTGAACTTCCATGAACATCAGGGCTCCAAACACAGGCCGAAGCAGTGCGAGTAGTGCGGGGCCGACCATGAGCTCCCAATTAGAGCAACTTTTGGTTTCATTGGAGAAGCACTGCGAACTTTCACTGTTACAATCGAGTTGACTCCGGCGTTGCAGCTCTTCTGAACTTCGAAAACGTCCACATTTCTCACATTCGTTCGGCCCCACATTCTTATAAAAATTTATTCTCTTATTTCAAGGCGATGTCTAGAAACATAAATTGAAAATGGTCCATTACTGAATTCTGAAATACTGAATACTGAAATACTGAATTCTGAAATATTGAATACTGAAATAACAAAATACTGAATACTGACATACTGAAATACTAAATTACTGAGTGATAAAATTTGATTACTGGTTACGCAATACTGAAATACTGAATACTGAAATACTGAATTCTGAAACATTGAGTGCTGAAATACTAAATATCGAAATACTGAAATACTGAATGCTGAAATATTGAATACTGAAATACTGAACACTGAAATGCTGAAATCCTGAATACGGAGCACTGAATATGCCCAAGTAGTGCCACAATGATTGTTATGGAAAATGCCAAGTCTCTGGATAAGCTCGGTGACTAAGCTAAAATTTTTTGCTCTGATTTTGTGTGTCATGCAATTATGTCGAAAGTGAAACCATTCAGATTGTTTGAAAATTGCTAATCCTTTCAGAATGATTGCAACTCTGTCATTGTGAATACTTGAAACTTTAATTTTTGCAATTTCCCTGTGCAATAATTCGAAGCAGAATTCCAAGAAAGTAGAAATGAATGAGATACAGAGTGTGTGCGTCAAACAAGGTAGAAGTGTAACGAAGTCAGCAGCGAAGAAGTCGGCCACAACAACAGCAGTAACAAAAAATGTTGTCGAGTCTCTGAGGTCGGTAGGTGCATCCTGCCGCCATGGCCCCATGCACTGCAGCTCTCAGCGGTACTAATGGCAAGATTTTTTCGGTTTACTGCAAAGTGAGCAGTCTGACCTTCTAGGTCAAATGACTTGCATCAATTGCTGAAATTATGTTGAAGAACAGTCATTCGTAAACAAAATTAATGAAGAAAATTCTCAAGGGTGTTTGATATTATGCAGATGTTGACGCTATTGAATAAAATCATAAATCATGTAGGTATGATTGTACTTAGAAGCCCCAAAATTCCATTAAAAAACATGGAGTACTGATAAATTGCAAGTAGCAATTTAGATCTGATGTTCTTAATTAAAAGTTTACCATTTTAGATGAATTTGTAGTTAGTTATAAAATGAGTTTGTTAAGAGGCAGTTTAGGATACAACGGCTGTAAGAAATTGTGTTGACTATTGAGAGCAGCTTCACTGGTCTAGCCGGTGAATAGACTGACTTTTCAGAACCCGTTCGAAAAATGTTACGCTAATTTCAATTGAAAAATTATTTTTCTAAGTAGGTTTGTTGATTTTATTTAAAGAGTCACTCATGCTTCTCAGGCATTAAAGTCTATCTAGAAACAGAGGTGGGCAGCGCTACTTTGAAATGTAGCGGCCGC
>VOMN01133163.1:0-10113 GCA_014899125.1 Orchestia grillus | reverse complement strand
AGTAGTAGTAGTAGTAGTAGTAGTAGTAGTAGTAGAAGTAGTAAAAGAAGTAGTAGTAAGAATAACGGCGCTTTAGTAACTTGAGAGTATCTCGTACCGAAAGCTAAAAAAAGATAGAAAAATTGTTTATTCCGAATTCGGTCCTATACAAAGAATATACCTTTCGATTTTTCAATTACTAAAATTACAGCCGTAAAATTAAAACATGAAAGTCCCGATGGAATTTCTAATTGGGATTTGCTCGACTACCAACTGAATATTACGTGCGGAAGTCGCGTTAAAACGTCGGATCGTGATTCCAAGTACGAAAAGTGAAGCGTGATAATATCTCTTAATATAGTAATTACAGTGCAAAAAATGGCATATTTTAACCTAGAATCTTTTATACATATGATAAACTGTGAAATTGTAACAAAATTCAAATTTTTTTCCAAATTCTACCAAGTCGAGAGATAAAACAATAAAAATTGTTGATTACGAAAATCAGTCACATTCAGGCATGGATCACATTGTTTTCTCCATCATTAGAGAAAATAAAAAATCCTTTATTTCGAAATAAATCACATACAAAGCATATAATCTTCGAGTTTTCATTTAGTACAATTACAGCCTTAAATTAAAATGTGGAATTCACAATGGAACTCCTAATGCGATCAGTAATAACTACAACCTCAAAATTACGGGTGGAAGTCACGTTGAAACTCCAAATTGTGATTCATAATTTTATACTAAGCGTGAAAAGTGAAATATGTATTAACTCGAAGAACATCTTAGATAGAAATTACAGTGCAAAGATAGCCTATTGCAGCTTAAATTCTATTATAGGGGGGACTATTTAGTATGGACTTTGGAGAAAGAAAAATTTATGCACAATGCGTGTTCCCACACAAAATCCCTTCGAATAGAACAAAATCCCTTCGAATAAGAGGGACGATGAAAAGAAGACAAAAATTAACAGCGGAGGAAGCATGAAAATTCATTGAAGTAATGGATGATGTTTTTGCAGTAGAATATTTATTTCATTTAACTAAACAATCACGTCTCTGGTCATCTGTGGCAATTTTTCATTCCTCACCATACTACAATTAGATTGCTGAACGTTGACATTCCTCTTATGTGGCTTTTGGACAGCAGAGTGACCAACCTCAACCTCCATCTGTACATCACTTTGAAAACCCCCAGATGTAGGAAAGTTCTTGACCTGCTCTTATTTACAACTTATTTGTTACCTTATCATAAAAACTTCGAATTATTTTTAAATTAAAGTTCATAAAATTCTCAAAGTATATGATACGATTTTTTCTTTTCAACAGAAAAAATGGGAAAACAGGCTCGTTTCCATACCTCATTTGGATCGAATTTTGATCAGTCTCTCCCGTTATTAGACGAGGGCTCTATGGTGTAGTGGTTAGCGTGATGGCCTCACAGCCAAAAGAACCTTTATTTATTCCAACACGTTTTACCGTTGGGTTTTAAATGCCTTACAACTACTGGTGTGGTGGGGGATGTGAGGAATGTGTGGTTTAAACTTCCTTTTCCAAGGAAAGTACTCCGTGGTCACGTGAAAAGCCCCACCCACATGAGCCGAGGCTCGAACCCTTGTCCATTCGGTTGTGAGGCCATCACGTTCACCACTACACCATGAAGCTCATAAAGTTGGAAGGACCTGGGTTCGAGCCTCGGCTCAGGTGAGGCTTTTCACGTGACTGCAGAGTACTTTCCTTGAAAAAGGAAGTTTAAACTACACATCCCCCGCCATACCAGCAGTTGAAAGGCATTGAAAACCAAACTGTTAAACGTGTTGGAATTAATAAAAATTATTTTTTGAGTTTTTTTATGCCGAGCTTTGGATCGAGAAATAGTATTTGGGTCTCTCAAATACTGACTGAGAACCGGTGCTGAACGTGGACAAATGAAATAATTTGAACGGAAAATTCTACTACATTCCTGTCACTTAAACCACACCGGAATGTTTTAGAAGGCTACTTATTCTTGCTGAAGTATATATAAATAAAATAAACTTATGCTGAAGTATAACCTTTCATTATATATTTAATTCAGTCATATGACAATTAACTTGTGTACGCAATTTGCATTTTTGCGTTTGTAGGCAAGGTAATAGTAATATCCATTTGATTTCAGATGTATTCTAAAACCCGGATTACCACGTGTTGCGGTATAATGGATAATACCCAACGATTTAATACATCCACACTCCACGAGGCTTAAACGTTTAAACTAACAAACTTCATTTTAACAGAAGTATAATGACAGAAAGTGTCTCTTTCTATGCACACTTAATATGCATATACACTTGTATGTTTTGCTCACGCCCCACCGATCTGCTCAGTTGAAAGAACATCTAAGACCTGAGTTGCGTTGACCAACTGAAGCCTGAACCCTCACTAAACTGAAGAAGAAAAAGAACCTTGACGGTTTTGTGGTACATGCAAATCGGGTAGCAATTTATCAGTCTTTAATGTTTGTTACTAACTGATGTAGGCCAAAGACTGAACTTATCAGCACCTAACTTGTACGAGTCAATTGTCTTTATTACTGTGTTTTATGTCTAAAACAGGAACTGGGTTGTTTAAAACAATCCACACGCGTGGATGTAGGCTTTTTCAATTAAATTTGCCTATACTTAAGAATTTTTTTATTATTTTAGTCTATTTCAGGCTTGTAATGCTTTAATGAGATCTTAGAAATAACTCTTGAAGCTCCAAATTCTCACTAATTATTTGGAATTTGTGTACTGTATATAATATGTCTTGCTTGCAATGATTGAATATAATACCTAAAGTGCAGTGTGTTTATTAACTTTAATCTCATATTTTTGGTAGGGAAATGCTTGGATTTTAAATTTTTTAACTAACAAACTAAGATTTATTTTCTCAAGTTTCTATTTGAGAAAGAATGTATTACATTGAACATGGTGATTGTGATGAAGCAGATGAACTGCATGACTTGTTTCTTCAAGGTAGTGCAATTGTAAAAAAAAATGAAGAAAAACTTAGAAAGAGAACAAAAGAGAAAAGATTGGGCAAAAAGAAGAGTTCATTAGAAGAAAAGCATTAATGAAAAAACATGTCTAGTCTGGTATACTCAAGTAACTCAACAGAAGGTACCAAGGACTGCAATGTTCTGTGATGGAAGTTATGGAAGTCAACTGCTGTTTAAAATCTGATCTAAAACTCTGAGAGTAAACAAGTGCACATGGAGGTGGAATGAAGAAAAGACTAATATGTGTCTGCAGTGCAACAGTAAAATTGAATGAAAGTAACTATTGAGCATTTGGTACATGTTTACTTTATTGTGGCCTACTGCACAGAGCATCCTGTTCATTGCACAGCGTTTATTTTAGTCTCATTGAATGGGAATTATTTTTTAAATGATGGGCAACCTATTTTGGAAAAGTAAAAGCTATATTGAAAGGTATTAAAACTGTTCTTATACTAATATATCTAAATTTTACTGTCTACAAAAATTTGGGCTTTATTTTTACATCTATTTAT
The DNA here is from genome assembly GCA_014899125.1 of Orchestia grillus. Lineage (NCBI taxonomy): Eukaryota > Metazoa > Arthropoda > Malacostraca > Amphipoda > Talitridae > Orchestia > Orchestia grillus. Next base: position 6,598 of record VOMN01133163.1, on the reverse strand, counting down.
CAGATTGCATTGCCAACAGAAAGAAAGTTTTTTCTAACCAATAGTAACCATTTGCAAATTTTTGTAGGGGCTATAAAATGACATATTGAAAAAATTTTTCATTTACTAACTGTAGTTTGTAATATAAGAATTCATAGCCCCCTAGCAAGAATTCATCCCAAATACCCCTAGCATTTTGGCAACTTGAGACACCTGCCAAGTTTTTTAACATGCTTTAAAATTATTTTTTGAAGTAGTAAATTTTTTCTTGCTTAGGAAGTGATAAAAGTTATGTACAAAATTTATTGCTAAATTGATAAAAAAAATTGACATGTATTTTTAATTGATATTTTCAAGTTCATTATGTAAAAAGTTGAATTTTGCTCTGTAGAATTACATTAGATATTGTTGATATATTTTCTACAGCTCATAAACATTTGAATTGTAAATATGATTCAAATGTGATGACACCTTGATTCAAATGGGGCGATATTTTGATTGAAAACATTTGATGTCTGGACTGGCCTTTTACATTCTGAACTGATGAAAACATGAAAAAATATACAAATGCAAAAGGTATATTTGTGATCAACTTGCTGAACTATCTTGTTTTTTGTTAGACTCTGTGCTGAAAATGTGAATATTTGCCAATGAGACGTAGTGTGGCAAAACTATTCCTACACTTATTCACTGGCAGGGTTCTGTCATACAAATACATGAAAATACTAATCACCTAATACTGGAACAATAAGAAACATTTTAGTTCTTTTGTAGATGAAAAAGCTGACATAATGAAAAATTGTATAAAATGTTCTATTTAGTGTCTTGAATTACCCCAGTAAGGTTTCTTATATTACCCCAGCTTGCCTAAATGGCTGCCATTTTTTATGAGAAGTAGAGAACTTCTCATAGTTAGACTCGACAGTCAAGTATTATGTACATGCACTATCAAAAATTTATTTACTTCTACCAGTTAGATTTTTCTCTCCAAACTTTGAAAGAAGCAACTTAAAAAATATAGCTTTTTGTTAACATTATTGTTTTAATGAAATAATTTGAAGTTTACTAAACCAAATATAGATATATATGATAAAATTGTTGCACTTTATAACTCAAATTTTAGATTTGAAAAATTTCATTTACTTTTTTTGGAAACAAATGTAATGAATCATTTCACTACTGTAACCCCTCAGGTAACATGGCATAGGCAATAGAGTTAATTTGATTATGTATGCTATAAAGACTGGTGACTTCAGGGAAACACAGTTAGGTTACCTCAGCTATAGATAGGCTTTTAGGACTTCTGACTTTTGTGTCCACTTTACTTCCTTCAATTTTGACATTTTATCTTTTTTTGTTTTTTTCCTTCTTCATTCTTTATGTGCTACTTCTATGTAGAGTGGTTCTATCATGTTAATGCACCTTGTGCATAAATTCCCCATTTTCTCCTGTCCATACTAAAAGGTCTCCTCTCTTTTTGTGCAACATAGTTTGAGCCATTGAACTGCTGCAGTCTATAATACCACCACCACCACTACTACTACAGCATGAGCACTTAGTTTAAGACCTAATGTACAAAATTATGTGATCTAAATTGTGGGTATTTTATTTAAATATGATGCATATTTTTAAATACTTGAATGAGCAAGATAAATGTCCTAAGCTAATATTTTGTTTTGATATTTTCACACCTTGCAAATAATTATCTAACTCTTTCTACTATTAGTGTGTTAGTTATTGCCCAAAAAATTTTATATTCAGGGTAAGGGAACTATAAACAATGCCAAGTAATTTAAATGTCCCAAACAATAATACTGCAAAGGATGCAGTTGCTGAGCTCACCGAAATAATGCGGCTGTGGGAGGAAGAGCACACAGTACCTGGCAGTGACCCCACGCCTCATCTTATCAAGCTGTGTGAACTTTTTGAACTTCATACCACTAGTTTCCTCAAAAGGGTAAGTTATTTGTTCTCTGTGCACCATAAGGCACATGACATTTTTATATTTTCAAGAATTCAATTCCTGTGTTATTTGCTTACCATCTAAGTGTGATTTTGTGCCTACTGCTGTTCAGTGTTAAATTTTATTTTACCTTTATAATTTTTTTATTGCAGGATCCTGACCCATTTGATGACAGACATCCTGTTACATCAGACCCTGACGGAGCCCTTGGTCAATTACTTCGAGCTCTGTTGAAGAGGGATACCTTTATCACAAAACTTGTGAATCACTACCTTCGAGACAACTACTTCTCCACCCAGGGTCATACTCGAGACTCCACACCTGTCAATACTGCGGCATGTCGTCTGATACTTGACCTTCTGATGGGCCTTGATATGCCTCAGGTATGTTTTATTGCTTCGTACTTCTACTTTCAGGAATATAAACATTGTCAATGGCTTAGTAACAAATGCTATGCCATGTTTTGTGGACTAGCATATCCTTTATTTGCTACTGTTGGATAATTCTCATCACATTGCCTGTTTTAGATTTTTTTATCCTCATGCAAGGAAATATGCGGCCTGTTGCACGACAGCCTCTCTCACCTCAAGAGACTTTAGTTGTTGTTGTTTACAGGTCATATTTCTGTGTAATATTGCCCTACAGTGGTGGTATTTCTGTATAATATCCCATGGTGGTAGTATTTTTGTGTAATATGTGTAATATCACCACATGCTGATGATATTTCTGTATATTATCACCCAACAGTGGTGGTATTCCTGTATAATATCACCCCACAGGAGTGGTATTTCTGTATATCACTCCACAGTGGTGGTATTTCTGTATAATATCACTCCACAGTGGTGGTATTTCTGTATAATATCACTCCACAGTGGTAGTATTTCTGTATAATATCACTCCACAGTGGTGGTAATTTTGTAAATCACTTCACAGTAATGTTTACAGTTGCTCTGTGTTTGTGTTAATTAGAAAATTTTCGAAATTTTCAAAATTACTGGAAGATAAAGGAAGGTTGGTTGATTTTGTCAACTTCAAATTGTTAGATGACATTTATTGAACTAGAAACAGCTAGTGATGGACTCTATTTTTAGTATTTTGCTTTCTCCCAATGTGGTTATTTTAATTTTTTTTATTAGCTTTTAATTTATTCACATAGCTAATGCTTCAGAATGTGTATTCATTGTAGGACCTAATTAGAGGTATTTGTTATTGTGGATTTCTTGCAAAGAAAATGGTAAATTATTAACAGGGGTACTGTACTAAATTAATGATTTACAGAGAAACAGGAAGTTTTATGTAACCTCTTATACAGTGGCATCCAAAATTATGGAAGAAAAAGGAAAACTAAGATATTTCTGTAGCTAGTGTAGTAAATTTTTACATGTGATAAATAATCTTCATTCTCAAATATTTTGCATATTTTAAGTTTGGATAGAAAAAAAAGGAAATTATGAAATATGTATTGTTTTTGAAGTGTTCAAAAATGTATAGTAATTAATCATTTATTATCTAGTATTTAGTAAGTAGACCTTTTTAGTAAGTAGTTGGCTCCATCATGTAGTGGTTAGTATGATGGCCTTGCAGCTGAGAGGATCAGGGATCGAATCTTGGCTCAGACGAGGCTTTTCACGTCAACACGGAGGAAGCTTAAACCACACGTTCCTCATATCCCTCACCACACCAGTAGTTGTAAGGCATTGAAAACCCAACAGTAAAATGTGTTGGAATTAATAAAGGTTCTGAGGTTCTTTCTTGTAGATCCCAGCATCAATTCTTGTATTTAAGTGCACAAGAGATAATGTACCTTGCCCAGAAATCATTCCAAAGACCGTAATGCTGCCATGACGGAATTTAACATTCACTTTGGTGCAGTTTTCATTCAATGATTGGAAACTTTACCATCTTACATATTGCTTGCCATCATATCAAAAAACATTGAACTTAGGTTCATCACTGAAAAAACTACATCAGCTATTTTCTGACCAAAGCACATGTTTTTTGGCTAATGCCAATCCTGCTGCCTTGTTTTTCTTATTAATTAAGGGCTTCTTCTGAAGAGTCATAGCAAAAAGCCATATTTTATATGAGTGTCTAGAGACAGCAGTTTGTTGGGAAACCGTAATTTCATCATCAACTTGTTCAGATATCCCACCTGTGTTTTGGAAGCGATCTTTCATGACAACATGATGCAACATTCTGTCTTCTTAGGCCATCAAGCTTTCTTCCCACTATTGCTGCTACCAGTGTTATAATGTAACATTCAAACTCTGGTAACAACACTTTTTGAATGGTTTCCCTTGACTCTGATTTGTTCAATTGTTTGATTATCCTTTCCTAGCTTCACAATTTCAAATTTAGCAGAAGTATTCACCTTAACTCATTTAGATATTTTTAGTGCATTGCAGCTATAAAAACAACAGTCACACTCTTAAATTTCACATTGGTTAATCAGAAAACTTGTTCAATGAAGATTAGCATGCATTTCTTGTGATTTGCTCCTTAATTTTGGACACTTCAAAAGCAATGCATATTTCTAAACCTCTTTGTTTAATTTCATACAAGCTGAAAATATGCAAAATGTTAGAGAATGTAGACTGTTTATCATCCGAGAAAATTTGCTACACCAAGCACAGAATTTTGCAACATTTGAAATAGTTATTTGCTGTGTTGAAAATACAATAGGTAGACTTGCAGTGACTGTGATTGTAACAATTTTGATATATTCCAATGAGCATAATAGTAGGAACACTTTTTCTGAATAATATTTAGCATCAGGATTCCCCTCAGGGGGCATAGGATAGGCCATAGGCAATAGAGGTAGGTTAGTTAGGTTTGCCTATCCTATGCTATGGGGACTAGCGCCCCCAGGGGAGTACTGCTAGGGTACCTCAGCTTTAGATAGGCCTTCGGGACTTCTGTCTTTCGTGCCCACTTTGCTTCCTTCCGTTTTCATTCCTTCTTCGCTATTTCTTATTTGTCTTTTCTTGCTCTTCCTTCTTAACTTGCTGTTTCTATGCGCAGGGGATCTTGTGTGGGAACACACCCTGTGCATAGAATCCCCGTTCTCCTAAGTCCATACTAAATGGTCCCTACTCTTTCGGTGCGAAATAGACTGAGTTTCTGAAGCGCTGCTTTCACTACCACTACAACTACAACTTAGCATCAGGACCTCAATAGCTTTTATTTTTATTTAGTCAGATCACAATTTGAGCATTAAAGGGTTAAGACCTTGTCATTTTAATCTCTTGCTTCTGCTACCAAGTTATGCGTCCAACGGTGCATTAGTATAAAGCCTTAACTTTTTTGGACTAGCATCGATGTTTATGATGATTTTTCTTTAGGTATTCCGTGATGGAGACTCCACAATATCCAAGCTATTTACGTGGGCTGAGAAGGCGCCTGAACCGCTGAGGACGTACGCCACAGGGCTGCTGGCGGCTGCTGTTGACATTGCAGACATAGCCACCAACTTCAGGGACAGCAATGCCCACCTGCTCCCAATTATGCTCAACAGGCTGTGGGACCTCAAAGATGAAGGTAAGATGGCTGCAAGCATCAGTTCTGCTGCACAGCATCCGCTGTGTCAAGGTACATTAAACTAAATTGTTTCACCAAACAGTCTTCATGGGCAGTGGTCTTGTGTCACGGAAAATCCTTAAGCATAGTGAGGCAGAATAGAACATCAGCTTGATCTGCCACACTCTACTTCTCAATTTTATCATCAATATAGCAAAGATGTTACGTTTGTTATTTAGTCTGATCCATCTTGGGACATTTTCGTACACTTGGGGGAAGTGTCTAGCCTAGCATGTTATTCCATTGATATTTTATATGTACTCTTTCTATTTTTTGTAGAGTGTTCAACTGATTTTAGGACTTAGAAATGAGAATGTTTCTGTGCCCTTTCTCTGAAGCGCTAGTAACTTTTTAGCACTACTACTACTACTGTGCCCTTTCTTTGTCTGTTTTATGCAGAGATTATGTTATGCCAGTGATCCTATTTGTGTTTTTAAAATCGTTTTTTGAGAGTTTTTCCTGAATATTTGCTTCATACTGTTGAATAACATCACAATTCGTCTGTTTTGTCATTATTCAGTTATATTTTCTTCAGTGCATAACTTCTTTGTCATATTTTTAAGGAAAACTATGGGAATCCTAATTTATCCATCATTTGACTTCTAATCTCAAATTTTAGCTAGGAAAATCAAATGGATTGGTATAATTAACTATAGTTATTAAAATAATGATAATTTGTGATCTTTTTGTCATTTACTGCAAGATTGATGTTCGATTTCAATGAATATCAATTTATATTTCAATAAATTAGTTTCCTTGGTGGTTGGAGAGAAAGTGCTCTTCTCTACCACTTTTAACTGTGCTTATGCTTGTCACTGCTGAGGTCCATGTATTTCTTGAGCTCAACAATGGTTTACTGGTCAGGTGGAGGAGAAGATGCTGCGTCTGCCCTCAATGGGGCGGACAGTTTACCCCTACGACCGTTTGCTCACCTCAACGGCGACAACGAGGGCTTCAGTGCAGCCAATGGAGAAGGTAAGCCCTTGATGAATGTGTTCAGAGAAGTACTTTTGGTGAGTGCCCTTAGAAGGTGGTACTGATGACTGCCCTTAGAAGGTGGTACTGATGACTGCCCTTAGA
>VOMN01133161.1:0-30164 GCA_014899125.1 Orchestia grillus | reverse complement strand
GAGGGAAGTGCCAAAGCCCTCTGCGCGAGCTGTGGTGCTGTAGGGCCATGTGGATTTGTAAGTTAATTAATTGATTAATGGTTTATCATTTAGTTATTAACAATACATTTGTTTACATGTTCATGCCCAAGTCAGTGCCACAGGAGGAAATGCTCTTCCCACGAAGAGCCTGACGAACCTCGTCTAGTCACAATCTTTTCGAATTATAAACAGTTTGCCAAAACGACGATTTAGAAGATATTCATCGGATCGAAATGAAATCGCTCGAACATGGGTTAGCTTACGAATTATTCCAATGGTAGAATTTACGTGACCACTTTTTAGATAATCCTTCAAATAGTAATAGAGTCCATTTGAAACACAAGAAATCGCGAGGATTAAAGTGTGAGTGACTATTGTATCGAAGGTTCAAAATATCAAATGATATACATCGTCCAATGAAAAAGCTGTACAGTTCTTATTTGTAGGTGAACAGCCAAGTTAGTATACTGTTTTCTTACGAAAATTTGTTACCTAGACTGAGAGAAGCTTTTGCAGACCATTTACCAAAGACGAGGCATCAACCCACAACTTCACTTCAACTCAAATGCGCTACAGAGAGAATTTGAGTGAATTTTTTAAGAAGAAACTCTTGGTACCTTCAAGGCCAAGAATAAATTTGATATATTTTGCTGTGTGGCCTTTCTTCGAGCAGGATATTTCTTTCAGGTGGGCTCCATGGTCTAGTGGTGAGCGTGATGGCCTCGCAGCCAAAAGGGCTAGGGTTCAAGCCTCGGCTCAATGGGGCTTTTCACGCGACTGCGGAGTACTTCCCTTGGAAAAGGAAGTTTAAGCCACACATTCCTCACATCCCCCACCACGCCAGTAGTTGTAAGGCATTTAAAACCCAACGGTAAAAGGTGTTGGAATGAATAAAGGTTCTTTTTTTCCTTTCCCACCCACATGCGTCAACCATCAAGTGCGATGCCTCTCTTTTTGTTGAACCAAACTCTGCGACCACACAGTTGATTTTCTTTCTCATTTGTATAATAACCATTTGAAGTTGATAATAGAAGCAAAAGGAAGCCTCTTAAAAGCTTGAGCTTTGCTGGTAATTGTGAATAAATTCCTAATCTTCTCCTCCCGTTTCATTTTTCTAACTTTCATAGCTTCCTATTTAGTTAGAAAACTATGGTGACGAATGGAAATCTTGATGAAAAAAGTCTTTAGGGCGCACTCAGTACATTATTTTAGGTAATCCCCAATTCTTTTATGCATATTCGGTATGGATCTCTGAGCTTCGAAGGCTGTCTCTACGCTAATTTAATCTTCAACTCTTTCCAAAGTTTTTCAATTGGATTCAAGTCGTCAGACTGGCTAGGCCGTTCCAGGACAGTGGAATCCGAGCCTATTGAGCACCAGGCCAGAGTCCTATTAAGTGTCAAAAGTTTGGAGATGTTTTGCAATTTTGAAATGATGAAACCAGTCCGCTTGTTTTTTATTTGCTACGTACCCTTCACTCACGTACGAATTCTAAATTTAAGGCACGATGGTTGGCTAATTAACCATGGAAATTTGGGCTTTTGGTTCGGGCGAATTTCAAGCTGCATACAAATGCTCTACGACCTGTGATTCGGTTTGCCCGCAACGTCACTCGGAATTTGAAAGGCCGCGAAGATTTCCTCGTCCAACTAAATGAAAGCTGTCGGTGGTTACTCTCGATCTCCGTCAATATTCTTTACCCTTTCCGAACTGTCTTTTCCAGAGAGCAGCTGAAATTAGAAGCGTTGAGCTTATTGTTCACGGTTAGCCTTAAATCCTTTTTGACAATTCTAGGTATAAAATGAGCAAGTTTAATCAGTTTACCTTGTATCTTTATGAGAATGCATATTTCTCCACAAGCTTAACTACAACTCGTACCTAAGCTCCTTGTCTAGTATGAATTCATATTTGTTTCAGGAGCAAGAGTATCGTTGTGGCTCATTTATTATTTTTATCGAAATTTAAAACTTGCACGACACGCACTTGAGTCATTTCTTTATTTTATCAAATAAATACGTAAAGAATTATATACCTGTAGAATTGAAAGTAATTATTTTGTTAATTTTTCCTCCGAAACCGCCGTTGTTGATGAATCTATTATCGATATAATGTCTACCTTATGAGTGCAAAACATTTACTTGCCTTCATTAATTCTGGACCTCTTAGTTTGGCAACGCTGTATATTTCGGTGTTGAGCAACAAAAGTTCATTGTTTGTCGTCCAGTGATATTGCCTTCCGATTCCAGCGTATCCCCGACTCTGTTTGTAAAATATAGCATGGAGGTTTCCAAATATCGTGAGCAAGGGTGCGATAAAAGCGCTTCATTTCTCTTTGTTGTTTGAGCCTTAAATTTAAAGAAACTAGGTGTGCAGATCGAAGCAAAAAATATCAATCTGGTGCCTTGTATAAAGTTGTCCTCAATGTGAGGGAATTTGAGGAGTCAGTGACTGTAATCCTTCATGTCCTGAAAAAGTTTACCCTTAAAAAAACATACTGATGCACTTCTTGTTGAATGTAGGCCAAATAAACATGTCTAAGAGGTATTCATAAAAAATTGTCGAAATTATGAATCTGTTGAAATAGGATATATGTCCCAAAAATGCACATAATTATACAGGAATATATGCACGAGTAGATAGTTTGAATAGACATAAATGTCTTCTTAAGCCATAAAAAGGTTAAAAATACTTTATTTTTTCTGGTATAGATTTTTCGCTTCAACTTGATATTCATACTTCCTAATAATATTATCAAATATAAGAGATAACCTGTTTGATATTAGATCTGAAGCGATATATCGATTCGAATGATCTTTCAAGACTCATTTCCATACCGAGCCAGTTATTCGCACGTATTTCCGATATTGTTTCACCAAAACTTTGTTTAATTAATGCTTTAGAATAGGCCTCACAATACGGCAATGGGAATCACCTCAGAGTTACCTTTGTAGCACAGAAATGTAGCCTTTCCCGTCATCCAGCTTCCTCCATTTTCAGCGTTTATGACGTTTAGAGCTGTATTAGGACCCAATCAGTTTATATGCTTTCAGTGACGTTACCGTAAATATGGCTAACAAAATTGACCATTTAACTAAGGTGGTATTCAAACTGAACCTATCATAATTGTTTTAAACGCATTTTTAATTTTTTTTAAATATTATTATTACTTTTGAAACCTTTCTAATACTGGAACACGCAAAGAATCTGAAACGAAAAACAGCGTGGAGTTATTGTTGTCTTCCATTTGACTGAGCTGTAAAACGTTCAATTCGAACATTTTCGAGAAATGTTCCAAGTAAAGCATAAATTCAGTCTTATTACTTACAGAATTAAAACTTTTCGCATTCGAAACAACCCGAAGAAAAAAAGGAGTTACAAATTTAACAGCATGGATAGAACAGATGATATCGATGTCTAGGCCTCGATTTTCATTGATAGCATCCCGACATCTTAAACGAATGCACACCGCTCACCGCCGTGGTAAAGCAGCGAGGAAACCAAGGTAAAAAAAACTGAATAAAAATTTAACGAACAAGTATATATCAACGGCAGAAAATGATAGTTTCCTTCAAAATCAGCATAAAAATCATAAAATGGCCCGCCTTTTTAAGAAATGTGAAGCAATAAACAAGAACTTTCACCGGGATCACTAAGAAGCCATTGAATCCAAAATGAAAGTGAGAAAAATCTGGCTAGACCTAAGCATGAAGCTAGCTGTTGCATCAACACAGCCTGAAATCACTGGCAATAATAAGTCGTATTTGCTAGTTTTATTCCAAATAATCCGAATATAGAATACGCCCTACCTAGCATCAAAATATTTTTCGTAACATAATTATCGAAGACGCAGCTGTCGTTGAGTTTTTATCGCTCCAAAGCTTTCAAGAGCGTGGAGCCAAGCGGCTTTAGTTCAGAGTTAGTGTTTTAATCGCATCAGGTTTTTTCCAGCGCAATCAAGTGAAAGGTGTCCCAGCGTTAAGGGGATCGCGAAAACAAAGAGAATTACGGAAATTATGCGGAGTTTTGAGCTACGAGACCCATTTCAAAATATTTTTGTTGTACGAAAAAAACAAATGCATCACTTAACTCAGAGTATAAAACTACTTAAAGTTACTTGAAGTTATTTATGAAATATTCAGTATCAACAACTACCTCACGACATTGCAGAGGCTCAAAAATAAGAGAACTCATTAAATAAATCCTTTCAGATCTGAAATATTATCCGAGGGGATATATTGCTCACAGTCGTTAGAGCGCATGAATGTTCAAGATTTTAGGTTGACCATTTTATGATAATCATGTTTTAAAAAATTGAAATTGTATTCTAAGCAATGTAGTTTTCAACTACATAACGAAGAAGCACTTTGTTTTTTCTATCGACAGAAGTATTGTGAGTTACACCTGTTTCAAAAGTGGTCCTGCAACGCTTTAACACTCTGCTTTGTCTTTCTCTTATTTCCAAAAAAATGTTTGCAGTTTTCATCCACTTCAGGATGATGCGGCTGTCCTTTTCACACAACTACAATTCGTAGAATTTCGTCGTTTCCTTTTCGGGCCCCGCCTTGCTGGAACTCATTGTACGTTTTTTTCTGTGTCGCTATAATTTCAGAGAACTGAACTGTGCGTCCAACTTCTTGTGAGACAGGAGTTATTCGACATTAATTTGTAAGACATTTATTTCACTATGAGTTATTTGAAATATCATATTGCTTACAAGTTGTGTTTTGAAGTGCTCAGGTAGAGTGTTTTATATGGTATGATGAACATCGCAGTATAGTCAACTTGGGGTGAACAAGAATGAAGATTTGCGAGGAAAATTGATTCAAATGATTCGCAAGTTTATAATTGAATTATTTTGAACTATAAGGTATGCGTAGTGCTGTAAAAGGGACCACCGTACGCGTTTGAACACTTTTAATTAGTAAATCATTTAAAAAAACTTCACCACGCCAATAAAATCCGAAATAAAAACTGGATAAAAAACTACAATATGAGAGAAGCAAGTTTGATATTCCGTAAATGCAAAATAAAGATTGAAACATCAGCACGGGCGCAAATAAATTTGCAGGACGTCGGTGGCCTCAACGTTTCACACCCTCTCGCTATTGCTTCTCAATAGCAAGAGCAAAGCAATAAGGAAGCAAATCAAAAACAATTGCAAATCAATAGTAATTACAAACATGAACGCAGGAGCTACATGATGACATCAAAATTCAACGCCATAGAGGCTGTTCAACAGGCATAGCAGGCAGAATTTGTGAATCGTATGCCAGTGACTCGGTGAATTTAAGTCAACCTTCTATTAGTATTCATTTATTTTCATAAACATGTTGCATTTATTGCAGTGTCACTTGCATACATATACTCACAATGAAAGCATAATAGTATAAAAATTTAATAAAGTTTACTTGTGAAAACTTGTACGTGTAATCAGTGTAAATCCATATACGTAGTTAAGGTCGTTTTTTCGTTTAAAACCATAATGAAAAATTTGTTGGTGCAACTACTGTGTTTTAAAGATTAGGATTCAATTTGAGAGCAGCGGAGGAAAAATGCAGCTAAGAGAAATACTTAAAATTTGTGAAAGAAAACATCACTTTCATGATAGTAAAATTTAACCCATGATTGTTTTGAGTACAATTTGAATTATCTTGTGTTTGTTAACATACAATCGGGAAAAATTGTTACTCTAATCAAATAAAAGGACTCAGAATTGCTTCACTGAAAATAACTTCGGTGAAAGAATTAAGATTATTTGTTTAGATCTATTGGTGTAATCAGCAAGATAAGCTCCCGGGATGGAAAATGGGTCACCTGCTACGAATATGGTGCATGACCTCCACGAGTAAGAATACCGGCGGCAGTTCTGTGCGACATTAAGTCTACAAATGTTCTAATGCACAGTTGGTCAATTTTAAGCCATTCTTGCATTCTCATAGTTTATCCACATACATGGATGATCTTCTCGACGTCTAACTTGCCGATCAAAGTCGTCCCACAAACATTCTATTGGGTTCATCTTTGGACACTTAACTGGCCAATCGAAATGATTGGCATATCTTGAATGACTGTCTTATTAATTAATTATATTTCAAGCCCGATGCACCAGACAGTCGTCATCCGCAAAGATGGGCAAAGTAACGTGCCTTTCGTTATTTAGATATTATGAAATGGCAAAACTAAGTTAACTAGCAGCTCAATGAAGCTGAACCATGCTGGTTCAGTTTCACGGTTACCTCGACTACGGCCCCACTGCTGCGTAATTGAAACTGCCCCAAAACATAACAGACCTTCCTACTCCTCGTATCGCCCATTTTACTTAGGCTTCGTTGAAAGCTTCATAAGGTCTTCGATGAACACGACAGCGGACTTCATTGCTATCGAAATAGAATCGCTATTATCTGACCACATGACACTTCTCCGCTCCTCTCCAGCCCAATGTGCGAGTGCTTTGGCCTAGTTTAAACGAGTGGCCTTTTGGGCAGAAGTTAATTTACGAGCCACTCTGCTTCACATATCTACATGAAGTTCTCTGCAAAGAGTTCGTTTCGAAGCAGTAGAAGAACGGCCATCTTTGACTTTTCACAATAGTTCCATCCTCGCTGCGAAGCGATTCCGGTCAACAATACAGGACACACGGCCGCGGACTGTATCGGAAAAAAATATTCTTGCCACAACAATTTAGCCTTGATTTGCCGAAAGTACAGGATTGTTTCCGTTGTTGGTAGACCAGCATAACAGTTCGGAATGAAACACAAGCGAATTCCGTTACTACCTTCTCTGGGTGTCTCTTTGCCTAACCAAATGTTACCGCCTTTTTTGTCATACTAAGACGTTTTGCTTTCGCCCCCTCGATGTGGAGCGCCTAGGAAACAAGTCTATACCTTACCAGTTCTGAATTAAAACATACCTGTTCAGTACTTGCATGTGTCCTAAACTTCAGTCACAGCTTTGAAAAACAATTGATGAATAAAGTAAATAACTGGAGCTCGAAAACAAAATGTGACAAATATAAACTCACAAATGCCAAATGATACATAGGTCCGTGTCAGTACTACGGAGCCCGTGCCCCTAGTGAGTCAAGCTGCAGTGGGTGCTTTCAGAGCAAATTATGATATTACTAGAGTGTGTCGAGCATACTATTATATGAGCCTTTGTAATCTATGTTCCGTTTGTGCTAAAACAGCAGCAGTAACAACCGCTATATTATTTTATTAATCGGATAATTTATCAGTTTATGCACTTTTACTTTCATTTCATATTTCAACTTACTGATTTCACTTCGTTCAATTACACATTCATCTGTGTGACATTCCTTGTTGACAATTTACCTAAGCAAACGTAAGATATTGCGTACGAAACAAACTTCTACCATCACATGTATTTGCGTAATGAGTATTGACTTAATTGTGAGTTAAATGTCATTTTGCATTATAGTTATCGCCGAAGAAATTAAATAGATTGATATTTCAATATCAAATTCATACTTATATAAGTGTACTCTTTATATTTTCAAATTTATGTCAACGTAAGGATACTTTCTGTAGGAGGACAGCGTTTGTTGCGTCGCACAAAAGCCTAATTTTGGAAGGCGTACTAGGTTCGAACTCTTAGCGTGTTATGCCCTTTGTTTCAGTCTGCATGACACTCAATGAGTAGACGGTGTGCTGCGGTGAGCTGTACCCATGACTTTTAATCTCACTGTCTGATGCCATAGGATTTGGGCTAGAAACCCGAGACCAGATCCCTCGGCTCGTTCCTGTTGCCATTATTATTCTAAATCCAGTGAGCGTACTGTTCCTACTTCAGATCATCACCTAATTCCTCATGGAAAATAAATTTTAAATTCTTTGTCTACAAAGATTAAGGTGGATCATACGTTGACCTTCAACATCATTTGTCTTCAGAAATTCGTTTCGAGCAAAATTCATGACAACGAACACTTAGTTGTTTCAATAACTGCTTACAGTAACACCTACGTTATTTTCTGTTGTGATACACCTTGCAAACTTGTTCCCCCTGCTTTTCTTTAACACTCCCACTTCTGTAACATCGCGCTCTGTTGCATTATTTAAACTTAAAGTTTTCATGTCACTTGTGTCCCGAAGTTTTCAAGTCCTAGAACGAACCAATTTAGCATTACTTTCGCATTCCTTCCGGTTTTCTTCTCGTTTTTTTTACTGCAGGCTCACTATTGTATTAACCTATCATGAAACATCTACTCTCGACGGTTTGCTTTTTGAAATAAGCCACGAAAATCTCTCGTTACATCTACCTTCTGTTTTATTTTTATTGGAATACAGACAGTTTCGTGTCGCTTGTCTTACCACTATCGTCCTGTTTGTCATGCTAGAAATACAGATATATTGTCTTGTTTGCTCCGTTGTTTGTGTTCGGATGTTAGAGGAACGTCAACTGCCGTATTTACCAAGCAATGATGCTGTGTTTGTGAGACGTCAGTTGTCTAGCGCTCTAGCCTGTCATATTTGCAGCCAAGCGAGGCCGCATTGGCGTCAAGGGTGTTCTCGGCCTGCAGCCTGAGCTTGTAGCGTAACTGAAGCTGTGGCAGCGGTTAGACAGCCGCCGCACATTAGCGTTTCTGAGCTTAATTAAGCACACTAGTCTTTATCCAAGTTTACTTTAAAATACTAGATGCTGACCGATTTTTCCACGATTCTCTGCAATTAAATTTTATTTTATATACGTTATTGTTTTCATTCACCAATTTATACGACAAAAAATATTTGTATATCTAAATGCGAGAACTTCGTACGAATGCATAGTGGTACTAATGTACAAGTATGGTATGTTATTAGAGCACTGAAAAGATATTATTTGTATAATAGAAATCGTAAAAAACTCATTTCTGATACGAGGTCGAAAGATGCCTAAAAAATACGTCCTTACCTATTCATATACTTCACAGAGCTGTTTCCTTCTTAATCCGTTGTCGAATGCCAATTTTTGCCCGGGCTAGCGCTTTTTCCGAGTGATATTTCAAGGGCTGATCTCGTCAGCAAAGTTTGGTGTTAGCGCTGCGCATGGAAAAACGGATTAAGGTAAACGGATTAAGGTAACTACAGTAACTATTCTGAGGATGGAATACTCGATTCGATGATGGTGCAAGTTACTCGTAGTCCCCTTATCTTACTCGTCATCAGCTTATACTTCGTTCCGAAATTAGAGTCTCTTTTAAAACTTCATTACACTCACTTCGATTGTTTTTCCTAGCTTTGCATGGAAATTAATTATCATTACTTCAGCGACAGACGTGCGCATACATATGTGAAAAAACATAACTGTTCTTGCAGATGCGTATAGATTTTTTTAGCGTTGAATAGAATTTGTAATCATATTATCTCTTTAAAAGATATAAACTTACAATATACTTTAGTGGAAGTATCAATGACCGAATACGCGAACGGACGGCAGAAAGTGATGGGTTGTATAATTTTTTCGCGTGTCAGTCACCCACCGGAGCACAGTGTGCGTTTCAGTGACTTTGAATCGATAATTCAACGCTCGAGAATTCATTTTTCTCCGGTCATTAGTTTTGCACAAATGTTAAGTAAGGTCCAAATTTTTCCTCGTCTATCATAGTGAAAGTGAATTTTTTTCGTCAGCCATGGAAATGGATGCGTGGAAACTGCGCAGAAAGAGTTCACCATTTGTTTGAAGACTGAAATTTGTCGATTTGTTTGTATAATGCCTCGGATAATTGATATAAATGGACCACAAAATACCACTTCGATACCTTTAATGCCTTGTACATCCGTAAGAGGCAGATGGCAAATTCATTCACAACAAATAATGACTAAAAATTTCAGGCAGTACATGAAATGACTAAATTTCAGTCATTTCACCTAACCACTGATCATATTACTCATGTTGCATAATTTTACCTAACGTCACCTAACACCTTACCTAACATAGCCTAACCTACCGTAACCAACGACTGAGTAAACAATACATTTCACGTAATGCCTGAAATGTTTAGACATTACGCGTTACCACTGGTTTCACAATCTGACCGTAAGACATTAGCGATACTATTTAACCATGAAACAGTCAGATTATGATTTATTTCCTTGGGTTTTATCCCTGCAAAAGCAGCTTATGAGCGTATTAATGTGCAAATATTGATGGGAAAACAGTATAGCGCTTTAATCGAAATCTCGGATATGTTTTTCTTGTATATAAATCTACGGTAAAGCTCTGCAATTTTTCAGTATGTTATCTTAAGTCCATATTTTTGAAACACTAGCATTTCGAATTACTCAGTGGCACATCCATAAATACTAGTATCTTGTAATCAGTTGTACTAAATATATCGGTGATTATTTTCATTTATCGTCAGTTTTCTGTCCGCATGACCCAGACCCATGGAGACATTTGTGCCTTGTGCAGTGGGTGTGTCATTCAACGCAGGGATTGTTAAGATAAAATTGCTCAATCAGTCCATTGTTGTTATAAGTGTAATCATTCACATCGACTTATTACTTTTCAACAGTATCGATAATTATCATAGTGTATTCACTAAATCAAAGTGACAGTAGTCGTAAAAATTTCGTGATAACCTATAAATGTTGAATATAAAACTCTATTTGGTTTGTCGATGTCTCAATCTTGCATTGATTAAAATCTCAACTTACCTTTTGAATTTATTTGTCTAACTCCTACGTGCACGACAAATCATCAATTTTGTAGAGAGAAGTAAAATTTCAGATTTATTGCTAAAGTAATCGTTAAATTTTTGAATATTGGAACCATATCCCGTCGAAATAGCCGTCATTAAATTAAATTAGCATTTATGAATTACCATAGCGTATCGAATCAATGCATGAAAAAATTATCAGCCGTATATGTTCTGGGTATCGCGTACCTTATTGTTCAATTTCCATAAGAAATATGAACTGTTTTTGTGCATATGTTTACTCTCGTTCTCTTAATATAAGATTGACTTGAAAAATCTATTTTAAGGTTCCATCCTTCCATTTTAGCGTTAGGATGGCAAACGTGACGTTGTGCAAATTTTGTGTGTTCCAGTAATAATCGTTTTCCTATTTTTTCTGTAAGCTCTGTTCGGAATTAGTGAATTGTCACCTCTACTTTCAACTCGTTTCGGTCCCGATATTTTGAGACTCTTTATTTCTAACAGCATGTGTTTTGACAGAAATAGTTAAATGCTTAAGGCGTAATGCAATAGGTTACGCGAGAACAAGTGCGCAAGTACTTGACTAAAACCTTTCAAGTTTTGCGATGCTTCTCTATCCCAAATTAACGACGTTTCGTTCTATGTAATTCGTCAGACGTTAAACTTTTTTCTTTTATTTTACAGTATTGCTTTCAAATATAACTTTTGATTAATTATACGCATGGAAATTTATAATCGATTTAAATAATCAAGTCAATTTTCACGACCATCACCATATCACACTGAGTGATCGCTCAGAAATTGAAAATCACAATTTACATTTATAACTTTAAAGTTGTGTTCAACTTCCAACGCATGTTCTATACATTAATAACTTTGTATTTTATGAGTCGCATGTGATTTATTGTAATAAAAACGATCTTTTCTCTCTCCTTATGTATATTTATTTCTGTTTATTTCTATCATTCTAGTTTAGTTTCTTTCTTTGTTCGTTCCTTTTTTCCTTTTCCAAGATGAAATCTGCAAATTTAAATTTTATGAATTTCTTGTGACAGGTTTTTCATTGTCACTCTCCTCCAGAGGTGTATTTGAATATTTATTTGAATATATTACTTTGTATTTGAATATATATAATTTGAATATATTATGAATATTTCGAGTCACTTCACGCGCAGAGTTCTCTATTTTAAACTCATGACGCATTCAGTACATCAAACGCAACTTCATGTCATTTTCCATTCGGAAAATAATATTGAGTTTTTAAGGAATAAGATGAGACATTTATATTTGTACGTGATTCTTTATATTTCCTGAAAATGGCTGAGTATTTTCCATAATTATCGTAAAACAAAATACACCCAAGCAGAATCACCTTTTGGCAAAAATAACCAAGCGAACCAGTACTCAAAACTGGACCTCTGGCCTGCCCAAAGTTTTAATACTTTCCAAATTTTAGCTAATGTGTTCCAATCTGGAGCACTGATGCGAGCCAGACTCGCCGCTCATTGGCCTCTTCCAACTTTGCGAGCACAGCCGCGCTCGTAACTCGGGCGCGCCGAGCCTCATAGCTTGCCTCCGGACCTTCGTTTTAGCTCTCCAGCCGGAATTCGTATTCCAGACTTTAATTCCAAAAAATTCTAGTAACTTTCAGTAAACATTTTAAACAGAATTTGGATATGTGGTGTCGATCAATGCAATTAGTGAATAAACTAATGGTGAACGGCCAAGGTAACATTTTTTAATATGAATTATCAACTCAATAATTATGCAAAATCACTCTCAGTCCAAGCGATATTAATTTTCTGTCGGCTACCTGGCTGTATTTTCTGAGCCTATATAAGTACCACCAGCTTGGCTGAAACAGATTTGTGCAAGCGTGTAGCCTTAACACATTCTATAGGCACAAGTTGCCCGGCGCATGGGCTCCATTGTGCCCTCTTTTGCACACTCATCTCTTAGCACGGCTACAACCTCATTTTTCAGCGAGAACAAAAACTAAAAATGAGAAACGTTTATACTGACACAATCACCTAAGGGACACGTGACAAATTTGTATTTCACATGTGTGCGACCTTCACACTATTGATAAAATACTACTCATAAAATAAAATAAAATTTTCAAAGTGAATAGCGGTATGCTTTTAGCACAATGCACAGACCAATTGTCTACGAAACGGCTATCTCTCCAAAAGCTAAAAATCTTTCTCCAGATACTGCAGTTATCTCAGCTGCACCTGAGATACTGCAAATTGTTGTAAGTACGATGCATGTTAAAAAATCATTTTTCTAACTATGCTCGTATATCGCTTACTCCTAGATGAAGTTTCCCTTGAAGTTAATGTGGTTACGGAGCAATGGCTCTCATTCTCATTAGACAGAGTAAACAGTCTCGAGCAGACTCGCAAGGTAAGTCAGCGGTATCAAATGATGGAAAAATTTTATTGAAAATTGAACCTTCCGCGCTACTTCAAGATCAAGCTAGGAAGAAACAAGACTTTACTTCGGGGCTACAATTCTCTTGACTTCTTTTCTTTTGCGTTGTTGCAGCTGCAATCAATGTTTTCAGTTCTTTGAGTTCACGTTCATTGAGGCATGTTCATCCTTGCCCAGATTCAATTAGTTTACTAACCTGTTTAAGTAGTAAGACTAAAACCTATTTAAATTCTTTAAATACTTCTTAAAGCGTGATAGGATCTTTGCGTTGTAGAAATGTTGGCCGTTTGCTGTAAAATTATTGAGCTTCCGCTCGTTTAATGCCATTTTTCTTGACTTAACGTTAGTGTATCTTCTGAGCAAGGACCCTAACTAAATTTTCACTTTGAACCGGCTTTATTCACTTCTTGTTCTTCTTCTCACTTTCTTCATTGTCCTTTCCTCCTCCACAGATAATGTCTGTATACACACATGGACGATGCATGTGGCGCTCTGCACATTACGAGGGCAGCTTCGACTTTTTTTCAGAGAAGTAAATAAAACGGTGGGAAAAACGGCATAAAGTTCCCGTCTGCTACAGTGAGTTCACAATTTCTTCTAACTCTTTAATTTTTGTTCAACTAAAAACCGAAAACACCGAATTTCCAGTCAAGAGTTCCACTTCACTGCCGTAGCCAGTGATCATTTGTTAGGGATAAGTTGACCTGGTTTTTGTTCGGACTTCCGGAAGAAATACAAAGAAGTAGGAAGCTTGGGGATGAGATTCCTGTAATGCAATGCAGTAAAACGTGAAATGGGAAAAAAAATTTCCGCAATAATTTCTCTTGGCCTTAAATTGTCGACCGACTCATGAGTTATTCAACATTTTTTCCACAAAAATATTTTTCGAAGAAAAACAGAACGCTTGTGTTAGTTATTCAGTTCGGGTTTTCATTCATTGCTGTGAATTTCCAAGTTGGGGAGGGGGGATATTGCATTATCGAAAAAAAGTCGTGGTACCTGAGAATTAATGCAAAATAGTTATCCTAATAGACCATCTATTGAACAAAACAAAGGGAAGCGACAAATACGATTGAGAACAGTAGAAATAGCCATGGAAATATCTGCAGATTAATTTTGATGTAAAAAGCTGTTCAGACAATGGAAAAAAAACAACGGAACTTTATAAAAGGAAAAGAATGAAATTCCTCGCCAAAATTTTGCGTGCACGCAGATCAACACAGGGGAGGAAACTCAAACTTTTAAGGGTTTTTTTATTTAATTTACTTATTGTACAATAAAACCTTTAGTTTTACGGAGTACCTTCGAATGCATTGTAATTTCAAATCAAGTGTTAGACTCAATAGTTGAATTGTTTGTATTAGCTGTTCAAAAGTTTAATATTCTTTAGGGTCCAAATTTCATTAGTTTCAATTTAGCAGAATATCACTGCATGCATAGACAATTTGTAGTGAGCAGATCTGTCATGGTGAAGAACAGATGTTTGATTTCAGCAAAATATACCTGTGAACTCACACCGACAATGTTTTTCTCTTTTCGTGGGAAAGCTTAGCGTAATTGCGTCGAAATAAACAGCAAGGATTTGAAAAGTAATAAAACATAATTTTGTCATGTTTATTAATAATTGAAATGTTACGACCATGACCCGAATTTCATTATTTTTTTCTGAGCACATTGTGCATCAGAATAAGTGGGTAATACAACTAGAATTCTCAGTAACTGAATGGCAGAGCTTGCTACCAGTTATTTTCTAACCAATAAGCCCATTTCAAATCCGCCTTATTCTTCCATCCGCTCACACACAGAGAAGTGTGAATAATAAACAGATCTCAATTGATATGCTTGTCACCTACCGATTGTAAATTTCACAGTAATTAGATTTGAACATCTTGTTATGTGAAATTATTTCTTCAACGTTCTTGAGTCTTTTCTTTCTCCACAGTTGTCGAAACTGACAGAATAATATCGAAACGTTTACTTTTGCCAAAACTTAGTATTAACCTTTATACATCTTATTCTTGCACTTGCTTTTGGTGAAATGGTGTACCAGACAACGATTTTTATTGATTTCGTTTTTATTGTGAAACAGTGCAAAAAGTCGAACTTGAACATTTGACAACGATTAACTGGAGATGTTGTAAGTACGCGGTACGGGACGGTTTTCGTTTGCAACCACGTTTCTCAAGGCACTGCGGTAAGGGAATGTTTCAGACCTCTTCGTCTATTACATCGATTCGTCCGTCAGATCGATTTCATAGGAATTTCTGTCGATTTCAAACAATGCTATCTCTATTCCCAACGGTGATAGCATAGAGCCAGCCTCGGATCCAGCTGCAGGCTTTCGTCTCTGTAGCTACGAGTAATAGTCAGCTCACCCTTCGTAGGTCTGCTGGATATCCGGCTGTTTTGTCTTAACTCACTCATAAAGAATTCATAATTGTCGTAGTAGGGGGAGCTTGAAAGCAAAATGTCAGGTGCAGTAAAGGCGCAAAAATTCTGTAACATCAAAGCCTTCACAGGGATTCTGGCTGGAGAAGCAAAACTCTGAGTTTTACATCTACTCTGCACTACATTTACTCGAGAACTGTACTACAGCACTCGAGAAAGAGATTGCCTTCTTCCAGATTCAGAAAATGAATGTAGCTGTCGGTGTTTTACTAGATCCGCATGATCGTCGATCGTACATTATCCTCATTGGTCTCACCTAGCAGTCAAATCTGAGCTTTCTAGCCACTTTCTGAACGTTCTCTACTACGTCCTTACTATCGCAAAAACAGTCTAAAATTCTCTAATTTGTCCTTACTTTCGTAAGTATGTTTTTCAGTCAACAGAAGTCTCCTCGACTGAACGGAGATACTTAGTCTAAACTAGGAAGACCAAAATAACACTTTAGATTTAAATTCGTTTCAGGAGTTTTCTGAGTTCATACGGCGTCGGGTGGTACCGATCACAATTTACTAACCGAAGTCCGAGCGTGCGGCTCGAAAACAAGCGCATGAGTTTAAGTTTTTATTTATTTTACTGGAGGTCTATTTTAATTTTTTCCATCCCTGTCAACGATACTTCGTCGACGATTCACTCATCACCTCAAACATACAACTTTCGTTAGCGCCAACAAATCATCGGTGGATCGTTCCGCGCATTGAGTTCCCGCCTCTGTAATTACGCCTCACATACGTCACTGCAGAGACGGCCCCAAGTAAAGACGATACTTAAAATTGCTCGAATCCACTACAGGGTCAAACAATTATGAAAAATGTTGGAACCGTCGCACATACTGAGCAATTACTCCTCCAGATTGAGGCATTACCGTAGATTTATTGACCACCACTTAGGGTTGCGTTATCATTAGAAAAAAATAGGAGAATATTTCTAAAAATTGAGTTGCAGTTGAGTTTCGCGATTGCCCTCAAGTATTGAGTCCCCACACCAGGTTGAGTGAATATCGAATACAAGTGGTTAGAGTGTAAACCTTTATTTATTATAACCTCAGCGCGCTCATACATTGTTGACTTGTACAAACAAACATCAACGCATTTTACGGAAACCAGATTCAGGAAGATCTAACTCCAAGTTAAATCTGAAAAATTACTCCTCACTCCTAAAGCTTCTAAATAATATAAGAAATGAGAGACTTGGGAGTACGCAAACTAAGACTGAAAGAAGAAACTGAGAACTGAAGCAGATGAAATCTATAGACTACTGAAATGTTTACTTGTTCGATGTTTTCCCTGATGTCGCATTGCGGTATGCTATTTAGAGATACTATATACGGAGAAGCTTTTTCCCCCGAGTTTTGACCATTTTTACACTTCTTTTCTCCGTATTTTTTTAAAACCACCTGAACTGCTGGAGATGATCTGTTAATTGATCATATCAACAGAGCCCCGACCGGAATCGAATTCTTTTTATTTTCCTATTCAGTTTTCCAACTTCTGCAATGTTTTTTTAGCTTCTTCACTAAATTGATGCATGTTGGACAATTCACCAGACAATTTTCGGTTCGTCGAAGCATTCAGCTTTCTTTGGGGATTTTCGAGCTTCTTTAAAAATGCGCAATGTAAATTTTCGCGGTAAAATGGTTGATGCCATATATTTAGTTTCCTGCTGTTATTCGACAGGTGTAAAGTTATAACTCACTGGCACGAGTTATTGCGTTTATTTTTAAATTTTATTAACGCTGGCCAGAGTTATTTCAAAACTTCTATTTTCACCTGACTTAGGACAATGCATAGCTAAGATCTTATTCGTTCTACTTTTCACCGATTTTTGGCCTGAGCTTCAGAAAATGACCATGTTTCTGGAAATACAAAATCAAAATAAAAGCTTCCTAAAGTTCCTAATGAATCATCCTGCGAAGTTCTACAGAAGTCCTCCACGGCCTTCTTTTTTGAACCGAATTTGTCTTGGAGAAGCGACGGAAGCTAAGCCCGGCATCCTAAACAACCTTTGTGTTAAAGCAAAACTTCTTTCAATTTAAGTGAGCGTGATGTATTGGGTTAATGTGACACTCAACTATAATTGAGTGTCGTTTACTTTTGAGTTCACTGAGAACCATAAAGTAGGGGTGATATATTTGAGCGAGGGGTGATACACATTCACTAACCACCGCTTGTTTAAGCAAAAATTTAAGGAATTTTGCTGTTCGCTTAGCCGCGTGTCACTGTCTGACTCCTTATTTACTATTATTTAATGATTGAAAAATTTGAAGGCGTTTTATTCCCCACCCAGAATATCGTTCGTTCCTACGCATTTAATTTGCCTCTCGGTAAGCCAGCTACCAATCCACCCTCGAAGAGAAATCCTAAAGTAAATGCTGGAAATGAGTTTGTGTCAAGAAACTAGGGTCTTTGAGTAAACAAATAAAAAGAGTATACTATGTAATGAATTCAAAAACTTTCTAAAGGCATAACCAATCATCACGTGCGATAACACTTGGAGAGTGATAAAATATACATTTTGTCTCGCTCGTGTGTTGAAATCGTAATTTCCATTTTTTTGGAACTAATAATATTATTGAATAAAATAATTTTAATATAAGGACTTTACTTTTGTTGTGAGGTCAATGAATTTTCAAATTTGCTTCAATGCAAGATAATACCAGCAATAACTACTCTATAATACGAGCATAATACAAATATAGAGTTCCATAGAAATGATGTTTATTTTTTGTTTCATCACAGGCGTTGGTTGTTGTGTATATGTGGACGTGGATGTTTCATTCGTCAATTAGTAATTTCATTACAAAAATGGTAGCGTTACGAAGTTCTCTCGTACTTGTTATTGTCAAGAAGAAAGTCATTTTGAGACAAGGTATTAGAAAATAATCCTAACAATGATTGTTTGATATTTTAATCGAATGAAGACACTTTGTAGCACGGTATTTGCTGTGTTGATTAATTAATCAATGAGAAACTCCAATTAGATGAGGCTTTTGGACGCCTCACTGATTTTCTTTTACGAAAACAAGGATGTGAATCGACGGGAAGCAAAATCGACGGGTGTTTTTATAATAATAAAAACACCTATAAATACAATGCAAAGGGTGTTAATCGGCACTACGCAGTCATGAATAACACTTCGAAGTGATGCGATTGAAAGACCTTTTCCCTACATTTATTTTATTGGATGATTCTAGGATTTACATCGCACACAATGAATCAAGGGATGACGAAATACTTCTGGAACCTACAAAAATACTATCGAGATACAAGGTTGTCGCTAGATCAAGACATACAGTAATTATTATTACACTTATTCCCTAGCTTTTATCTAATTAGGAAGATATTAAAGCCCCATATAAGCCAAGGTACTCAACTTATGAACATACTGCAGACGTTGTTGGGCTCACAACACCCAATCAAGTAAACTCTCAGTTCTCAATGGATTCTGAATGGCTGTCAGAATGTACGTAATTAAGGGGGTTTGACTCTCAAAATGCTCAGTACTGATCCAATGCGATCGAATTGCAGAAAACACTTGTGAGCGTCTCATTGGTTGTAGCTATAAAAGTTTGCTTTGGTATTCTCAAAAATGTTGCACGTTGATGAGGTGGTCTTCTCGCACCTCACGCGTTATCCGACGAAGATGGGAAATTCTCGAAGATTTTGAACGTTCGGCACCTCCAGAAACGCAGCCTGAGGCGCGAGACGACGCGTGTGTCCCTAAATCCTTATGTTCAGTGGGTTCCTCCCCAGTCTCAAGGCAGGGCGCTCCTTTCCAGGGTGCTATAGGGCTGTCGTCACAAACATCCCCTAACGAAGTTTTATGGGGCGCTTGGGGTGAGCCCGCTGCTGCTGCATCGTGTAAATGCGAATGTCGAACGCGTAATAAGAGTCGTTACATCAATTATGACGATACAAAAATATCCACTAGTGGTAAACATAAAAAATTTGTATTTATAGATACATACATAACGTCAAATTACCCCCACAGACGAACTTTCAGGGTGAATGCTTCCGGTGGAGAGGAGGGAGTTCGATCGGAACCGTAGCGTCGTTCGTTGGATGCTGTGTGTACCATATCGACTTAGGTTGACGAATGAAGGTGGCTTTATAGATGTATTTTTTGTAGTTGGTTCACTTGAAGTCTGTAAATTATGTCCGATAGAGTTACTTGCATTTTTGACATCTTGTTTTCTTTACATCCAATCGTATCACAGTAAGGTTCACCACAATTTTCTGCGATAAGAGAAGTTAGGAAAGTGCACTTGATTACCTAAGACAAAAATTATGCTACATCTGTAACTGCTTCTTTCCCAGAAACTAATGATGTATTCAACCCTCAGAAATTCGCTACAATTTCACAGGTTGTCCTAGCGTTGGCTAAATTTCGAGCAAGAAGTTCGTTAAGACAAGCCATGGGAGGCGTGCGACAATATTGACGACCACGACCTGCATCACACCAAACAGCACTCGTAGCTTCCGTAAGCCGAGGTGCAAACACTCTGGCACGCGCGTACTGCGGGCAGAAGTGATGGAACTCACTTCTCACTTCTCGAAAAACACCCATAGTGAGGTAAACTAAAACACGCCATGTTAAAATGGAGTAACTTCACCATTAAAATTAATGCCCATGAAAATGACTGAGAATGGAGGCAAGCTTAGTTTACGAAGTATACTACTCGAGTTTAGCGCTTGTGGTATAGAGCAAGCAAAAAATTTACTCACGAGACTCCAGTTTTTCGGGAACGAAAAATTCTCTTCGATGACCGAGCAAGAGAAACTACAGTGGGATAATTTTTTTCCTTCCAAACATGAAGCTGCGTGTGATGAACTTTAATTTATTTCTATACAAAGCGAAAACGAAACGATTTAATAAAGATTAATTCTTTGAGATAGGTGAATCATAAATTCTTATCGTTGTATATTTCGTTTAGAGGCAACAACGTCCGATACAACTACAAGGCCTTTAATGCAGAAGTGCTCAAGTATTTTAATGGTGCATGCATTCAACAGACTATTCCGCAGCGGAGCCAACGGACGCAGTTGACGCAAGTGCAATCAACATCGAGGGGAGCTGTCGGTCCTGGTTGATGACTCCTAACATGTGACGTGACTCGTGAGTCTCCAGACAGTTTTCCCTCGAACATCAAACTGATATTGCTATGCTGACGAGAAACGCAAATTATACGCTTGTACTCAAAGAATGAATGGAAATTCACTTCTCAGTGTTCGCTTAGAACAAATACGCAAATTATATCAGGGCTTTAGAATTCTCGAAGTTGTAGATTTTAATTCTGATCAAAAATTATTCATGTAATGATGACATCATTAAATAATGATGATATTACTTAATTCGGTGGATGGAACTTTACGTGGGCTCCTTTACAATCCAGTTTTGCATTTCTCTCTCATAAAAGTCCCTCACTCCTCTTTGTAGAAGAGGATGTGCGATAGAACTTTAAAGAGAGGAAAATTACAGGCTCATAATATCATTAAAGTCACTGGGTGGTAAACATATCACCCAGTTAAAAATTCCGCTCGGTATTACAGGAGATCTCAGCAGTAGGGCACGCGACAGGATTGATCACAGCAGGAATTCAAGCTATGTCCGAGAGTTCCTAGGCCAGCACGGAACGGCACAAATCTACAGCAGACGAAATACACACAGCCTCCGTCTTTATATAGAATCGCACGGCTCAGAGGCTACGCTGGGCAGCCCAGCCAGGCCCGCTGTGACCTCAATTCATGGCATGCCAAAATAGAAGCTCATGGTGTTGGCCCACATTTCAAGACCTTGGCGGTACTGAAGCCTCAAAGCTGATGTTTCTGCGCTGCTGCTCTGTGAGAATAATCAACACTTAAACCAAAATTTAGAAATATAATGTTTCGGTTGTTCGTTACTGGAATGCGATTTGCTCAACATAACAATATATTCGAAAGAGAGAATGTTACATCGTCAGACAATATACCTCGAGGCTAAGGGTCTCGCGTTCCAATATCCAATATGGTATAGGTGTGTTATCAATGGCTTTTTCTAACGCTGGAGGGTAATTAATAGGCGTCGAGGCTGAAAAATCAAGCTTAGCAAGTTGTGCAGACGAGAAATACCATCGCGTAATTTAGATAACTGTTAATGTGTTAGAGAAAGAATGTCGCTGTGAAAGGTAAAAGGGACTAAAAAAAACGAAATGAGACCGTCTACAAAAAATGTATTCAATGTAAGAGACTTTCTTAGTATAGTGATTGGTTTTTGAGGGTAGTTGAGGCAGGCACTAAGCATTGTGGATCTCAACTTATTCAAAGAGGTAGGAATGAAGTCAGTTTAGTCCTCGATTCATTTGTAGCAAGCAGTATAGGAACAAGCGACAACATTGGGAAACATAGAGTAAAATTAACGCCAGTGTTCTCTTCTAAACATCAGAAGTTCAAAATTTGCCGTTTCAAAATGCGTAGAGGGTAAGTTGTTAGCTGTGGAAATGGAAGTGCGTGATCAAAGCGTGAGATGGCGACGCATTAAAAGTTATATTAAAATACATATCTTAGAATTTAAAATTCGAATAATTAGTTTACATCAAGTTTTTTTTACTCTTTCTAGAAATCAGTTTCATTAATTTACAGAAAAAAAATTATCAGCACATATTGTTGAAGATATAATGGAAAGCTTCTGGTTCTAAGGAAGGGTGAGATTTTATATATTTTCTACTGATGGAATTGAAATTAATTAAGAAAAGACGTATTTAATGGATTTTTTTGGTATATGAAAAATTGTTGTTAAACTGTTGCCGGCGAATTAAAACCTCTTTCTTCATCTTATTTCTTGGTGGAATGGTCACGTCCTACCAAACTTAATCGAAGATTTTATCTCGGCGTAAATTTCAACTCAACAAAAGTCCTGAAATTCCAACATAGTGATAGAGTAATGAAATAGTCCTGAGCTGAAGTGTTTTGATGCTACCTATTCTAGTCTGCTGCCAGCAATTGTTGTGAGGCTTTTCTTGGAAGGAGGATATTTCCTATTTAAATGAAGTAAATATATGCGTAGCAACGTGCTGCCCTATTTTTAGTTTCGCCAAGCCCCGCAAACGGTTCACGTAGGATTTTATTTCATGATATTAAGGTAAACAGCCACTATCCAGGATTTATCTCCTGGAACGATATGTGTAATATGGTTGATTATTTTACACGGTCAATCAATTGATTAGAAATTACGTTAAGTACTTAATTAGTATGTGAATGATCTTAAATTGACCGTATGACGTTGAACTATTTTGGTAAACGTGTCAGAGAAGGCAAGATCTACTGGTTTTGAGATGTTGTATTTCCATTTATATCATCGTCTCATAACGTTGTGAATTCCTTGAACTCGGCAACGAGATTTTCAACACTCGACCGACAGGGAGGTATGAGCGCAGGTTATAATGCACAATTCAGTTTTGTACATTTAATGAAAGAAGCGCTATCTAAGTAATACAATTCGCTCGCAAATTCTATCGGACATGATATGGAAATGTATTCGCTCGCATCGCTAAAAGAATGAGCACTCTATTACGCCAAAATCAGAATTATACTAATCAGGAAATTTGAAATAATACATCATTCACATTTCAGAATGATGGAATAGAAAACGGTAGAGTAAAATGGTTTACAGGACAACCGGCGATGATGGATTGTTGGCTCTTCAGTACCCATGGAGGATTTAGGACGATGGATTAAGTATGAACGGACACGAATTGGTGTATGTCCAACAAAGTCACGCGTGAATCGTGGACGTGGACTATTAAGAGTCCAGCCCATTAAGAGTCACATATGGACACATGCGCGGTGATTCAAGAAAAATGGGCCCGGAGAACTACACGTCTCACAGGCAATGGGGAACGGGGAGAGAAAGAATAAATGCCTCAAACCCGCGTACTCTTCTTATAGGTCTCGCTCGAGGGCTCCGAGGTGACCTACACGAGGGATAAGCATGCGACGCGCCTCTAACGCGTACCGTTACGTGTATGAGCGTCGTTAATGCCTCCTGTATCCAACGATCATGCCCATTTTTATTCACAGTAAAATATGATGAACACAAGGTTAAACTAACTCGCATTTTAAAATAATGACATCGAAGAAAACTTAAATTTATGAGAAACTATATATTTACTTTCTTGCGCATAAAGCGGGGTGTGGTAGCGTCGATCAAACGAAGTAGCGTCGGGAGTGCCACGTCGACACGAGATGATGTTTGGGCGCAGAAGCGTCCTTTCCTCATCGTGGAATAAATATGCCTTTTTCATGACGGATATATTTTCCGATAACGTAGGATCACAACAGAAGGCGTTTCGACGAACTGTGTTAAGAATGTGAAATAGAGTGAGCCGTGTGATACACCCAACTCATGGCGATTGGATCAGTTGTAATCCTCACTTATGCATACCAAACGTTCTTTCGCCCAATTAGCCACGCCCTTAGTGTCAACATACAATTAATTCGGCGTTGTCGCACTCGGAGCGGTTCATGATTGCGAACAATTGAGGTTATTGATGTCGTGTTTCTTTAATTGTATTGTAATGAGTTTGGAAACTAGATGGTTGATACGTAATTGGCTCGTGGTCGTTGAATAATCTTAGGAGCAGGAATTTAGAGGATGATAATGTGTTATCTGTAGTTTGTGATTGCTTGAGTATATGCCGCAATCAACGCTAAAAAAGGTGTGACGAGAGGTAAGTCTCCTCGTTATCAAAGCCTTCTCGGCTCATGCCCTAATCAGAACCACAAGGGAAAACTGTGAAGGCTGTTGTAACAAAGAGATTTACCTCTCGTGACAGCTCCGCACTCCACCTCTGACCCCGTTGCTACAGCGATGGTCGCCCGCCGCCGGCCGCTATGACAACCACGATTTTGACATAAAAGTGTTGTTTTATCTGGACTGTACGAGGTTCCATCACGAAACCATAATTTTTTCATGTAATGACTGGCTGTTTGTTAAAATTAATTACGTGCATAGTTGGTGAGTTGTTTATGTACGTACTGTAAATGTACTCCCTATAACATTTCAATTTTATAAATATGAAACATGAAAATACAAAAATCGCAGCTCTAGCTTTCTTGTAAAATTTACTCCAAATCTCTGAAAATGAAACTATTCTTGAAAAATGAAATTTCTGAGAATAGCAGTAAAATGTAGGCCGTCTTTTCACGTGAGAAAACAAAATTCACTGATTCAATGCAACGGTTCAAATAACTCGAAATCTTAGGTTGTTCGAAGCATAAAAGCCGTTTCACGAATTCTGTTTAAAATTGGATTTTATCATGGTATTTTTATCGTACTTTAGACAAGTTTCAACTTGATAGTTGGTACACGCCTTTTAATAACGCTTTACCTAATTCCACCAGAAAACATTATAAATACCAATAAGCTTATAATTTTACGCATGAAAAATGAGACTTTCGTTTACCTTTCTTCCATGAGCTCACCTCATGCACTTCACGCACCTTAAAACTAAGTCAGATGACGTGCAATGACGTGATTTGCTGCGGAGAACGACCGTTTGGCTGGAAATAAATACTCCCGAGAACTGAGAGCGGCCCATTACCGGCCAGCGACTTAGAAATTTACGCAGAAAACGATCGTAAGCGCCGAAGACTTGTCGGCCGAAAACGACTATAGATAATCGCTCTGCTTAGATCTCCAAGCGGCCACTGGCCAGATAGTTGTATTTGCAGATAATCTGATCTTAATTGCCACAATACGTCGCAAAACTACCATAGCTGCGAACTGTCCAAAGTCTTTCGAGTAACTGCGTTCATTTTCAATAGGGTAGGTATCTTTCAGAGTCAGCGAAAGTGAAAGATGCCTACTCCAAGCGAAGTTTCTAAAATTATGTGGTAGACACACTGAACATAGTATCCATCCAACTAGTTTCTTTTATTATAATGTGGGTAGCAAAAGCATTTGACACACTGAGCTTTCTTATCTATCATGAAAAACTGAAGACAAGTTTAAATGAAACAAAGATCAAGTATTTAATGTAGACATTGGTTATCCAAGCATAGAAAGAAATTAAAAAACAATTCTTAGACAAGCTATTCATTCCCAAAGATGAAAGCAAGGCATGCGCATATATATTTAATACTAATTGTTAATATTTGGTAGCAGTGCTTTCATTCTGTCGAACAGCCTCCAGTAGTTTTCTGTAGCTTTATACGAGTTTCTTGCATGATCGTGTTGGCAGAAGGGCCTATCACCCAATTACCTTACGAATTCTCTTCAGTTCCTTGATATTTATTGGGTCTCTTGCATGAACTCTCAACTTCAATGTTTTCCGTCAATTTTCAATCGGATTGAGATCCGGTGACTAGCTTGGCCATTCAGGGCCATCAATACTATTCTGAATAAACTAATCTTTAGTTACTTTAGCCTTATGCTTTGAATCGTTCTCTCGCTAGAGTATGGACTCACGTTTATGGCCTAATGCTGTGGCGCTTTGAATAACATGGGTCGATAAAATTTTTGTACGTTTTATTGCATTCATTCTTCCATTTCTCCAACTCAATTGGAAGGGAAATCATCCCAAATCTTGATACTTCAGCCTCCATGTTTAAGTGTGGGGATAGTGTTCTCTGGTTTGTAATATGCTACCTTTTCTCTCCGCACACGAGTACCCACGCTTCTCGCCATAGATACTCACTTTTCCTTTCATCTGATCAAACTACCCTTTTCCAAAAGTCAACTGATTTTAGCTCATACTTTTAACAAAGTTTAAACGGCCTTTTACGAGCTTACGCTGCAATAACGAAGTTTTTCTTGGTGAATTAGCATTGAGGCCCAACGGTCGAATGATCTGTTAATTGTATCCTTACTCACTTCAACTTCAGCATTCTTCAGGTCACTCTGAATTTACTTACTCGTCAAAAATGATCGCGTCTTCATATTTCTAACAATGCATCACTCGGTTCCGGCCGTCGATTTGAGTGGACGTCCACTCCTAACAAGAGATTTAGTAATTCCAAATTTTTCCCTGTCTTACAACTGCATTAACTGGACTCACCAGTATTTACAAATCTTAAGTAATTTTCCTATGCCCCTAGCCACCTCTGTGAAACTTTATGATGTTCTCCTTAAATATTTTGATAATTACTTTGTTTTAGCCATATATTTTCAGTGTCGTGTGAGTGTAAGTGCTGAGAGTCAAGAACTGTTATCAACTGGCCGGTGAGATGCGCAATGAGTAGCATGCGCTGCTCTAATTGGCTTAAAAAGCAGGCCAGATCAATTTGAAACACAATCATGGCGAAATGCATCTATAATCATAATATCTGCATGAGTGTTAAATACTTTTGCACACAGCATATTTTGATTTTTGGAAATGAAACTTTTTGTAAATTTTGTTCCCTATTTCATTTGCAAATTTTACCAGGTAATGCTCATTAAAATGTGTCATGCTTGTTCTATTAAAATTAGGCTCCTATTTTTCTGATATGTGAGAAAAGGAATGTGTAAAATACGTTTGCTACCCACTGAATTTCCAATTTCTGAAAGAATTTCTAAAATCAGTCGATTCAAATTCCATTGTTCACAAATAACTATTTAATGGAAAAATAATTTCTGTATATTCCGCATTGTCTCACTTGATTTTTAATGAGAGCTTTTGAATTTTTGGAATGAACTTCATTGTTAAAAACCGAAACAGTAACTTTTTTATTTGAGAGAAATTATGAGAAGTTCTCCTTATAGGCTCCTCAGGGGTACGTCTCGGAAGACTTATTTATTTTGTATTCTAACCCGGAATTACAGAGCACATTGGCTGTGTGATAAAATTACTGTAATAATAAGATTGTTGGAAAACAGTTTTATACAAAGGTCTTTTTCACCTCTAATTACTTTAAGATCATCCTTCAAGAAAATGATTATTAAGTAAAACCGGTTCGTACGTGATCCGCTCGATGAAGCTCTGTCCTGTTACGTGAAGCGAGTGTTGCTCCCTTGCCCTGGCTCGGCCGGAGCTTGGACTCTTTCTTGAAAGCTTAGAGACTCTTTCATTTCGAACGAATGAATTTTCCTTTCATTAACTTTGCAACATTAAGTGATTTATTTGGTTAAGGTTTCGTACGATTATATATTTCCTATTGACTGTAACTGTAGCTCACTATTATCTTTGACCATCTCATTACTGCAGGGTCGTTTCTAAGCCAAATGGGGTGTTCCTATCATTTCTCATCTTCTTTGGAAAAGACGAACTATCAAATTTCTCAATCATTACCGTAAGGCATCAAAATTTCAGGTGAGAATCACTGCTAGATTGCTAATTTATTAATGCTCTTCTCGTGAAATATTGACATACGTAAGTGGTTCCTTGTTAGTCTTATTCTTAATTTATTTCGGATATCCATCATTCCGAGTGGTGAGGAATGTCTTAAGTAGACGACCAAAATCGTTCCCGCCATTCGAGCGGTTGACTACTCTGTTCCTCCGATCGTGACGTGTCACTTTCTGATTAACCACTTGTGATACTGGCATATTTGGTTAACATTCGTGATGCAACAACTTACGCGGACAATATTTAATACGTAAAATTCTCTTCTCGTGTTTCTCCTGCGTCGAAACATTTAACTGGCTGCCTAGGAGCGCCTCGCTGCGGGGCTGTAGCGCTGTACCCAGGATTTTCTCTCTGGAGACGGCGAGCAGCGGGAGAGCGGTGGGAGCTTGAGGCCTATGCGCACGGCAGGGAAAGATTGTCTTCTCTGCGGCCCGACTTTTACCTCCTGCATGGCTCTCGACGCCTTCAGCAGAGTGGCGTTTTAGCCTCATACGCTCACAAGATTTGAAGCTGGGCTTCAACATTATTAAATTCCTGCTGCCATTTTTTTAAACCGGAGTAGTTTGCGACCCTGGGCCGGAGCTCGCTGTTTATTCTTGACTGATTAGTTGAAGCTTCGTGTGGCCAGAGCTGCCCTAGTTATGAAGTTACAGACTAAGTAATTTAGTGTTAAGGAGTAAAAACAGTGTCTCGATCCCACTCTTCTTTGAAGTCGTCAGGACCGTTTTACGTGATTGCCGTTGGGGGCCGTTTTGTTTTGTTTAGGCGGGGTATTTCCGATATCTTTTACTCTGGCTCCCGTGGAGTAAGGAGCTTTGCGAGCTCAATAATATTAAAGTGTATTATTATTTAGGGGCACAATTTGGTGTTAAATTCTTGTTCATTTTATTCATACAGGTACAAATTTAGATGTGTCTTATCAGTATGAAATAAATTAACTTAAATTGACTGAGCGGTAAAGTTTGTTTCCCCTCAGTGAGTTACGCTGTTCTTGAATAAATAGCACTCACCTTAGCTTTTTACGCTGCCCGTTTCATGTGAGGAGTATTTGGGAGGAGAAATCCTCACAAAATTCTGACATCTACAAAATTTGTATAGCAATTGCGAGCAAAAAAAAGCTTTGTGAAGTACGTATGCGGCTCAATTAGACTGGGAATAAGACATGTGAATATTGGCTTCCTAGAAGTTCTAGTTTTATACCCTGAGCTCCTCCTCAGCCCTCGTATTATGGACGCAGGAAAGCGGAACGCCAAATTTTTTAGTGCACTGATTTTTTGCGTATCATTCACTTGGCCGTTGAAATTAAAACTGTCACTAATTAGTGAGCTCGGTGTAATTTTTTCTCATGTTTTTGACCTTAAGTTACTGTAAGAAAAGGGCAATTATACTTTAGAAATATAAATGTTTGACTTCCATTCATTATACGTTCTAATATTTCAAAGTTTTAGCTTAGTAACGCAGGTATCATCTATCTACGAATTTCTTGAAATATTGAATTCCCAGATTAAATCACAGCTATCTATGTATATACCACTACGTCTCAAGTGATTGTTCGTTTGATTTAAGAGATATATCCAGTAATTGATTTCAAGTCAATATCGCGGACGAGCTGTTATAAATTAAAGTCCAGTTTCCATTGTATATTTTTTTAGCTCTCAAGCACTGTCACTTATTTAGTATCAAAAAAGTTTGAGCTTTGTATCTGTCTCAGAAAATGAGTGAAATAATGAGAGAATGAGTGGTATTTATGTCATTGAGTGAACTCAACATCTCGTCTGTCAATATACCTTATCAACAGTGACTCAACTGGACACCGTTGATCTATGTGCATAGTGGCCATTCATAATAATTTTACGTTTTATCGGCATTTCTAGAGCCAGATAAATTATTTTCATAGATCATATTCGTGTTTTTGCGGAACCGAAAGATTATTAGTCATGAGGAACAAGCGGGCGAGGCTGAAGCTGAAATGCTTCCTATTCAAAGAGAAAATCTCTGAGGAAGCTCCGTCGTATGATTTACGACCTCAGAAGGAAGCCGGGGCGTGGTGGCGATAAGACTTAACCTGAATTTAAGGTCATGTTTTCTCTTCAGGGAAGGGACTTCTAGCCTTGAGAGAACCGTAAAATTACTGAAGAAAGTTGCACTAAGTATTCTCTGAATGCTGGTAAACATTTAGGATAAATATTTAAATGGAAAGGATATATTTCAACGAATTTTATGCATAAGCTTTAGCTCATTCATTCGATGCTTCAGAAGGTCAACATTTTATAAACATTTTGTAAACATTTATTTACCACAAGTAATTTA
>VOMN01133155.1:0-10695 GCA_014899125.1 Orchestia grillus | reverse complement strand
GACCACCAGTAATGATTACGGTCCCGACCACCAGTAATGATTATGATTACGGTGCCGACCACCAGTAATGGTTACAGTGCCGACCACCAGTAATGGTTACGGTCCCGACCACCAGTAATGATTATGATTACGGTGCCGACCACCTGTAATGGTTACAGCCCCGACCACCAGTAATGGTTACGGTGCCGACCACCTGTACGAAAGAGAACCAATAAAAATTTGACCATTTCAGAGTCTCTAGTCCCGTCGACAGCGCGGAAAATTTACATATTTTGCTGTCGTTTGGCACAACTGCACCTGGGAACAGCGAATGAAAAGAAAGCAGGAATTGAAGAAAAATGAAGAAGCTCACTCCTGTCTAACAACTAAGTGCCACTGATGAGGTCAGTGAATGTTCAGTAAAACTTGACTCTAATTCAATAATAACGCTTCAGCGGGAGGTCTTATTCGCCACTCCTGCAACTGATGTCTAGGAGGGGACTGATGTTTCTGTCGTCAAGTTACATGAGGGTACCAATTGGAATGAAGTCCGTTCCATTAAATCCTGTTGGTTAACCCTGTTGTTAAACCCCTTAAACCCCACAGTTAACACCGAAGTTAAACGCTGTAGTTTTGCCCCGTTGTCTGAGAAGAAGGGACTTCCGGACCCAGGAGGAAAGCTCACAGCACAGCCGGGCCTGGAGGGCGAAACGCCCCTTGACTCCTGCAGCAGGCGGAGGCCCTTGACTCCTGCAGCAGGCGGAGGCCCTTGACTCCTGCAGCAGACGGAGGCGTGGCAGCGATGTGACTGGGCGTGAAATAAAGGCTGTAGACATGTTCTAGCAATACCAGGGCTTGTTAGAATATGTCACAGCGCCCTGGGGATATGTGTAGAGCTGCGCTGCGTGTTAGCCCGCTCTTTGTTCCGAGTTTATGGCGCTTTTAAATCTTCTGGATCCCTGTTTGATGCCAAACGTAAGAACTGTGTGACTGCTGATGTGGTGGAGACTAGAGTGTGGTGGAGACTAGACTGCAGTGGAGACTAGACTGTGGGGGAGACTAGACTGTAGAGGAGACTAGACTGCAGTGGAGACTAGAGTGTGGTGGAGACTAGAGTGTGGTGGAGACTAGACTGTGGTGGAGACTAGACTGTGGTGGAGACTAGACTGTGGTGGAAACTAGACAGTGGTGTAGACTAGACTTTTGGAGACTAGGCTGCGGTGGAGACTAGACAGTGGAGGACATTGCAACAGGTTCAACTACGGCGTTTCACTACGGGGTATAACAGCGGGCTTAACAACGGTGTTTATCGTCTAGACGCAATCTCACCAGACAGGGCCAATGAGGCAAGATAGAGCGATAAGACTGCTATAAAACTAGGCCTGTTGGTTTGCACTCCATTTCACAAGGCTTTTTCTGGGCGTGAAGAGGGCGCTCAGTCTCACTGGGCAGGGCTGATGGAGAATGTCAAGGATCTCTTTTGTGTGAGAGCGGTTGTACACAGGAACCGATCTAGCACTCCACGTGAGGGACGACTGTACTGTCTTTTCCACTAGCATTTTCATATTTTCCTCCCAGTACACTATGTTTTTTTATTTAGATATCGACACACACATACACAGACACACACACACCTGGATGCCCTTCTGAACAAGGACTTGCTGCGAGAAAACTTCTATCAATTTTTACGTGTGATATTCTAAAACATTTCTTCGACTCGTCGCTGAAGAATAGCCAGAATCACGAAACAAAAGACGAACGTCTCTGAGAACCCGTCGCTTCATCACGGGAAATTTTTCAGCCTGTTTCCGGTCGAAGCGTTTGTAAGTTGGAGACAACTTCCCACTGTTCTTGGAACTTTGTGCGCGTGCGCAACTTAGAGAACTTTACGACCTCTTTTTACAGGGCACTTTGAGCCAACCCTCAAACTGTGGGGAAAGGACTACCATTCTTGCAGGTATTTTTCCTCAGTTTTTTTACTGAAGGGTTCTCGTTAACCCCTCGTGCCAGGCCGTGACCAAGCGCGCGTTCGTCACGCACTTAGCGTCTCATCGGAGCGAAAATTCTTGCGTGACTTCAACGGCCGCGTGAGGCTTTTTTATTCAAGTTGCTTTCACCCAAGAGTTGCGCGTTGACGTTTCTGTTTGACCCGTGCGAGTTAGGAGTCCTTCACAGCGATCAGTCAAAGTCTGAAGACACTGTTCCGAAGACATCCAAAATATGAGCATCGAATGCTACTTTTGATCTCAATTATGGAGTCAAGTCGAACGTCGTGGGACTGTACTCTAGAATTAACAGCAAATTTAGCATTCGATTCCCATATTTGGGTGTCTGCTGACACTGTCTTCAGACTTTGGTTGATCATGAGAAGCCCCCTTTACCTCGTGTCCCATCTCGGCCATTTCTGCCCCACTGGCTCTCGCGCACCTCGTGCACATCCCTGGCATGCTATTGGTCCATTGCGACCAATTAGGAGCAGCAGATATCAGTCCATTGCGACTGACATAACCCTGTTACGATAGCGAGTTGATTGTGCAGTTGCGCCTGCGCAGATAACACGCCTGCGTGATAACAGTTTGTTGCTTGGTCAGTACGTCTCTCCGTCGCCCTTATCAGTGCAGGTAGTCGTCGACTTACGACTGCGTTTGCTTACGACTGACTGGTTGTAAACCGATCTAGGCGTAAGTCGGCCTATGTTAATTTATCATAAGTATATTAAACTGTGTAACGGTGTAGTCACCTTTACATAAAGTCGTGCTGAATTTTATCGATATTTTCTCAGATCAGTGTTCCGTTTCACCCCTCCTGCGTACTGCAGTACATATCGTTTATTGTGCTCGAAGCATATAAGAATACAAGACGCAGGTGTACCAACTGCTGCGAAAGAGAGCGATGTTTGCCAATCAGACGGCCGTAAAGTCGGTCAGTCGGAAGTTGCACAGTTTATAAGGCGACAACCGCCTGCATTTCCTATGAAAATGTTTCTGTAGGCCGCTCAGATATGCGGCAGTGTCGTAGCTGGGATACTGAATATCGTACCGTGAATGAATGTTACCTAACGGAGATTGTAAACTTTCTGTAATATCAAATGTGTGTTGTATGCTTCATGAATGACATGGGAACCGTGCCGACGTGATGAAAACACTGAATACGGATCATCATTTAGGCCGTCGATGAGTGGTAATTTGTTTTGGAGACCGATTTTTGACCATTGACATAGGGGAAGTGCTGCGGGATGATCACAGAATTCAACTTGAGGAGGCCAATCTGAGGTCGATGGGAGGACTTTAAAGCTCCTTAGGCACGCACGTTAGGGTGCCCGCACACCAAAAGCGTTAAAGCGAGAGTGCAGGCAAGCGAGAGTGCATGAAAGACTGAAAGACCATCTTCAGCACGCTTGCAATCTCGCGCATGCACGCTTTTGGTGTGTGCACTTGAATGCATTACCATGTTCTCAAGCCACTCTTGCATTCTCGCATGCCATCTTCTCGCTTTAAACGCTTTTGGTGTGCGGGCACCCTAAGGGTCGTGTTCCTGACTGAACATAGCGGCGATCTCGAAATATTTACGAGGAATATTGCTTGCTTGAATAGCTCGCTATTTAGATCACGCGGTCATACAGACGGAAACAACTGTGTCAGTCGCAGTTACAATGTCAGGTCAGACTGTAAAGACAACTGGTTAAGTCGCAGTTACAATGTCAGGTCGGACTGTAAAGACAACTGTGTGAGCCGCAGTTACAATGTCAGGTCGGACTGTAAAGACAACTGTGTAAGTCGCAGTTACAATGTCAGGTTGGACTGTAAAGACAACTATGTAAGTCGCAGTTACAATGTCAGGTCGGACTGTAAAGACAACTATGGGAGTCGCAGTTACAATGTCAGGTCGGACTGTAAACGATATGCACGTTATCCAATTGAGTTAAAAATTCATTTCTTCGAAAGTGAAGAAAGTTAATTAATTTTATTCGCCATTTTTAAAAGACTGAACTTCACTTTTTAGTCATTTAAATAGATTCAGAGTAATTATTAAAATATTTGTTACAGAAACTTAACTAGGCATGCAATCTGTCATGTTGGAAACTTATAAAAAAATTTATTCAAGAACTAATTAAAACGAATGATTAGCTCTCCTTTCGGTTTAAGTTCAGTAATTGAGTGTTCAAGTCATTAACTTCATGCCAAATTTCAACAATTACGTACTTAATATCTCAACCACAGAGTGCATACATGCATTTAGCAGTGATTTTTTAATCCATTTTCAAGTACGGGAAAGTTTACAAATCCTTGAACGTCATTCTAACATTTAGGTTTTGAAAAAATACTCGCTTTCATTTTCGCTGGACAATCGCTTAGTAATGCAAAATTGCTCCAATATTCTAATCACATAAGTTACCTCACTACGACAATCACAAATACTGCAATTTCAGAGTTAGCTTTAATTCCAAATTCTTGAGTTGCTTTCAATATTATTGAAAATCATCGAAATTGAAATCAATCGTTCACAGCCAACTAGAAAATCTCAGAAGAATGGTCCCCGAGAAAAGATTTTTCATCAGGCAGTTGTCGTCAAAGCTTTGATCGCTATTGCGCAAGACTTTTCTATGCAAACGATTTTTCCAAGCTAGAGATTATTTCAAGCTAACAACTTTTCTAAGCTAGCAATTTTTCCAAGCTAGCGACTTTTCTAAGCTAGCGACTTTTTCAAGAAGCTCGACAGGCGCAGACGGAGCACGGAGTCTGCTTGATTGTCTTTATTAAATATTTACCGGCTATACGAAGTTCAAAACTCATTTTCATATTTTCATAAGGAGGCTGCTAGTTTGTTGTGATGGGCTAAATATGGCCTTATTGCATTCGTACATGAGGTTGAAGCTCATTTTCACCGAAAGCTAAATTCACCTTTACCGTCGAATTAACTCGATCTGTGAAGGCTTGACCTCTTGGGGCCGTGCGTTACATGGGAGAAGCGATAGAGTTAACATAGTTCAGCCTGACATCCTTGTTGTGACGTTCAAAATTGAACAAATATGGGCACAAGAGCATAAAATCTGCACATTGGCTGACGCAATATTTCACTCATTTAAAAACATGGTAGGTGCATTAAGGGTTAAAATGTCCACTGAGTTAGGGAGTTGGGGATGTTGGCGCGGCGGCGGTGGCGACGTGTGCACACAAACGGCGGTCTAGAAGATCTCACACGAACGGTCTAAAAAGTTTATTTTCGAAACAACATCATGGTTTCTCAACGTAAGATTCATTATAATCCATATATTTTATTGCCACCGGTAAATTATGTCTTTGTGTAATTCCTAGGGTAAAACTTTACACACTTGGAATTTTTACGAGTTGGGTGGTAACTTTTTCACTTACCCTAGTATGTAACTCTGGTCTTCATACTCGTCTTTTAATATATTAATATATATATTTATATACACAGGGTGTTAGAATAAATGCTAACACAGTTAAATAATTCACTAAATGTTCAATATGAATCTCGTCCAATTCGTTTTCAACGTTTATAACGAACAACACGAACGTGATTATTTGCATCTTAATTTTACGATACTAAAGAAATACCTCAAGATCGTTCACAGCGTGCCGACAATTATCTTGCAACACCGCGCCAGAGTTTCCTCGGAAGAAACCCTGATTCTAATTGCATCGCCTCCTTTTTTCGATTTTTGCACAAAAATATTTGAAGAAACAATCTTGGTTTACTGAAGGTTGGTTTAATGCAGGTTGGTTTACTGTAGGTTGGTTTACTGCGGGTTGGCTTACTGTAGGTTGGTTTAATGCAGGTTGGTTTACTGTAGGTTGGTTTACTGCAGGTTGGTTTATTGCAGGTTGGTTTATTGCAGGTTGGTTTATTGCAGGTTGGTTTATTGCAGGTTGGTTTATTGCAGGTTGGTTTATTGCAGGTTGGTTTAATGCAGGTACTGGGCTCTGTTCGAGCTTGATCGTAGAATTTTAGCGCATGTCGACAGATGAGACGATATTTGTGAGCAGAAAATCCCATTGTTTTGCAACAATATTAAACAAATATTAACACATTAATAAATATTCATGTTGACTTCATTCTATGCGCATTCTCAATTAATATAACTCCATCTATCATAATAAACATCATTTCTCCTACTATTATTTTTGGAATAATAATAATGCGACAGAGTAGTACAGCGAAGAGTAACAGAGCAATAATTATTACTCTGCTTTGCTAATTAATTATAATTTATTAGATGTACAGCAACGTGATAACACTAGCACTGACGCAGCAAATAACCACATGATGAATAACTTAAATCGCACTTACACGATTAGCAAAGCATAGGATACGCAGCACACTATAACACGCATGTTGTGGTAGTGGTAGTAGTAGTAGTAATAGTAGTAGTAGTAGTAGTAGTAGTAGTAGTAGCAGAAGTAGTTGCAGTAGTAGTTTTAGATGTAGTAATGCTAGTAGGAGTAGTAGTAGTAGAAGTAGTAGTCGCAGAGCAGAAGTAGAAGTAGTAGTAGTAGCAGAAGTAGTAATAGTAGTAGTAGCAGAAGTAATAGTAGTAAAAGTAGTAAGAGGAGGAGTAAATAGTAGTATAGATTGCAGCGCTTCAGTGATTCGAACTATGCTACACGAAAAGAGAAGGGACCATTTAGCACGAACTATAGAGAACTATGCACAAGGGGTGTTGTAACACCGGATCCCCTACACACAAAAATAGAAAGTAAAGAATGAAAAGGCAGAAAAGGTAAAAATAAAGACCGAGAATAACGTGTGGACATTGAAAGAAGTAAAGTGGACACGAAGATAGAAGATTTTTGTGACACAGGAGACAATCTCTTGTACAGTGTGTGGTGTACAGCGGTATGTGTGGTGTACAGTGGGTTGTGTACAATAGGTGGGGCTGCAGTGTGTAGCGTACAGTGGTATGTGTAGTGTACAGTGTGTATTGTACAGTGTGTATAGTACAGTGTGTAGTGTACAGTGTGTAGTGTACAGTGTGTAGTGTACAGTGTGTAGTGTACACTGGTATACGGTGCACTGTCATTCACGAGCTACCTCGACGTGAACTGGACGTGGACTGAACGTGACACAAAACAGGTGTGGTACGCAACCAACACTCACTTGTAGCAGCTGCAGGTGTAGGAACCTCTCGAAAATCTCTGGAGAATTTAATTTAATCTCTCTTTAACTTAATATCTTTAATTGGAAATTTTTAATTTAATATCTCATAATAATTTAATTAAGCCATTCGTTACACTTCATTCTGCCTTGGATGAAATTTCGACCCCCCCGAGTGAGGGCATTTAGGTTGCCAAAGTACAGTCGTTAGTGTCATACAGTCAAGTTAGGTTGCCAAAGTACAGTCGCTAGTGTCATACAGTCAAGTTAGGTTGCCAAAGTACAGTCGCTAGTGTCATACAGTCAAGTTAGGTTGCCAAAGTACAGTCGTTAGTGTCATACAGTCAAGATAGGTTGCCAAAGTACAGTCGCTAGTGTCATACAGTCAAGATCATGTACTACACAATGAGAGGTCCACGTGAATAGAATGCATTGTGATGTAGAATCTAACGTTTTTTTCACATTCTTCAAGCAAAATTGTTAACACGAAATCGGGGAATTACGATAAGAATTGTGTTAACGTCTTTCTTCGGTTTTATTTTTGATCAGTGCTGTAACAACTATTTTAATTCA
This sequence comes from Orchestia grillus, assembly GCA_014899125.1. Classification (NCBI taxonomy): domain Eukaryota; kingdom Metazoa; phylum Arthropoda; class Malacostraca; order Amphipoda; family Talitridae; genus Orchestia; species Orchestia grillus. The sequence goes on along the minus strand of VOMN01133155.1, from coordinate 3,027 downwards.
AAATGGTCCAACCGTAGTTAGGGTTCAAATTATGGCTGATCTATTTCTGAATGTTTGTTTTTTCACAAACGATGGAGAATAAGATAGTCCAACTAACACAGGGTGCGTGAAAAAACAATGTACCTTTTTTAATTCACTGTATTTTGTATCATGACTGCCAATTTTAATATTTATTATCATAGTATTAACGTTGCTTTGCAATTTAAACTCATACGTATGGGAAAATTACTGGGAGTCATGATAGCAAGCACCAAATACACTAAATTAAATGTTCGTAGTTTTCACTCTATGCATAAAGGTCTTAAAATTAGACTCCTAGCTTCTCACCAGACTCCTGGCTTCTCACCAGACTCCTGGCTTCTCACCAGTTTCCTGGCTTCTCACCAGACTCCTGGCTTCTCACCAGACACCTGGCTTCTCACAAGCAGAGCCACGGCCGTGCACTTGCGCTGGTAGTTCGTTAGACGCAATGCGAAGGCCGCGTAATTTAATGCAAGCGAGGACTCTTGCATTCATTCTACCGTGCGCTGATGTGTGTACAGATAGTGAGAGGGACTTGCTAATTTACCGAGTGTCTGTCTGAACAAGAAAACCTATCTGTATACACTTACGTACTGCGAAGTACTTTGAAATATTGAAAACGTTGTATTTTTATAGTAGTAGCAGTACTGTAGTAGTAGTTGGAGTCATGCAGACGTGGTTCCAACAGGATGGTACGACATCGCACACTATAAGCCAATCCATGACAGCTGTGCGAGAACTGTTATTAAGTCAGCTCAAGATTCGGTGACATTTCCTGGTCCCCGAGATCACCGAATTCGTTCGTTTAAGATCTTTTCTTTTTGGGTGTTACCTTAATTAAGAGTAGGGTCTTCACGACTCGGCCGTGAAAATTGGATGAATTGAAACAAAGAATTCAAGACGAAATTCGAGGTATCCCAGCTGAGATGTTGCAGCAATCAATACGGAGCCTCCAGAGCAAATTGGAAGAATGTAAACGTAGAGGGAGACACCGTCTGCAGGATGTAATTTTCAAACATTGATAATTTAAATTACTGTCTCTTAAAACACAAGTTGCAGTGGTTCAATCGATGTCAACGAATTTCTCTCAAAAGTTTCTAATTTTGCTGTTTTTTCAAAAGTTCTCATTTTCTGGTGTCACCCCGTACGTATAGTACAGAGGAACATCGTAATTCACAAGACCTTAATTCACAGAGCTCTAATTCAAGAGAACGTTGCTGATACCTTTAAAGGAACTCATTTATTCCGCTATGCTTCACTAATTTACGAAGGTCTCAAATCGTCCGAGATTTCAGATTGATTTGTAGCAAATTATCTATTCATGAATAAGGATGCTCTACTGCACGTGATTCACACGTTGGGACTCAAGCTGAATAATGTAGGATGAAGGGGATTACTATACTTTAATTCCACTTTGATGAGAGTGCAATAATTCATCGATCACGCGTTGGACAAGATTAATGGTGAGTCGTGGTACTCATTACTGCTCGAGAAAGCTGGCATGTTTCTCAGCGAAGGTCTGCTACAGAGACGGAGAGTGAGATCAGGTAATCCAGACTAGCTAATTAGACTAGGCTTGAGAAAACATGATCTTAAGGCACACCTGCGTCTCAGCTTCATTAAGGCACCACCTGACTCTCGGCATGTGAGACGACACCTGCCGAGACATGGTCTCGCAATGTTCGTGTGTGTTAATCATAGATGGATTCATGAAAGTGTTCATAGACTTCATAGATTGATTCATGAAAGTGTTTTCGTAGCTCAGCAAATTACCGTAATTGGTACCAAAATAGACGAATATCTGCTCCAAGTCAACGAAAAACTTGGATCGGCTTTGAGGTCGCTCGTCTTTGGTCGCATCCAAGCTAAATTGGTCGCTCGCCAGATATGGAAGTTATAGCTATTCACTGTGCTTCCAATTACGATATATCTGGCTGGCTCTTCACAAACATATACAGGTTCGGTTACAGTACATCGAACTTGCTGTCGACAAATTTCCAGGTTTCGCTCTTGACAATGGTCAAGCATACGATTTTGGAGACCTTCATTGTTAAAATCCCACCGCGTACGTAGAATTCGCAGTTCAGCAGCCACAAATGTGTCCGTGGGGATTGAACAAAATTACCATGCCTGTATTGCTTTTAGAAATGAATTAGCTGGTTAGGAAAAAAAGCATGCACAGTCTTAATGGTATGACAGTCACTGTAGGGAGAATGTTATAAATGATGCGCCTTGCTGCACAGTGACAAGTGAACAAAATCACGTCCACTCTGAGACAAAGCTAACCAAACTTCCATGCGAGCCAAGATTTGCTCCAACGAAATAACAAGCGAATGCAAATTTCGCCGACCCTTCGGGATGCTTGATTTTCTAAGTAACAAGGAATGTGTCTAGTAGGTCCTGCATTATTTTCAGCTTTGAAATGTTGTTAATAGATTTAATTAGGTCATTTTTATGATACATTACACGGGATGCGGTAAAGACTTAATTACGAGCAAATATTAGATGTTTGTGATATTAGAAATAGAGGCGAGTTTCAGCACTGCGGCATTCGGTGATGTGAAATTCTTCAGACTGACAGAATATGCAAAAAAAACTGAATTGTCTAAACAACCTACGACAAACATGCAAATATGCTGAATTGTCTCTATTGAATTATCGGTGCTTCAATGCATTGATATTCACCGATGTCTAAACTGCTTACGTTCACAGGCACGACTATTTACGTTTCAATTATTTTATTGCTATTTAAATATACCATAACTGTATTTCACGACATCAGTTTTATTTTCTACAGACATTTAGTCACATGTTTCAACTGAATGTTATCCGTTTATGGTCTTCACAAGTTTCATTGTGCCCCCTTTCAAGTTCAAATTATTGTTACTTCATTCTGTATAATTCTTTATAAGCTCAACTATTTTTCTCTCATTTCACTGCCTATCCGTCAATTGTTATTCTCTGAATTTTACCAGAATTGTACAAAGAACCATACGATGGTTTTGG
>VOMN01133154.1:0-21656 GCA_014899125.1 Orchestia grillus | reverse complement strand
AGTGGAAGGGAGGGAGGGGGAAAGTGAAAAGGGAGGGGCAAAGTGAAAGGGAGGGGCAAAGTGGAGGGGAGGTGCATAGTGGAGAGGCAGGTGAAAAATAGAAGAGGAGGTGCAAAGAAGAGGGAGAGGTACAAGTAGAGGGGGGAGGGAGGGTGCAAAGTGGATGGGAAAATGTCAACCGTAAATATGTAAGAAGTCAGCGCTTAAAATTTGGGGCTGTTGGGTTCTTTCCCTTTGCTTTGCCGAGTGACGTAGAGATTTTTTTTAAGTAATCTCCTTCTGGAGAAATATTTTTAAAGCTAAAGCCTCTTTCGCTAAGCTAATCGAGTTAGCCTCTGAGCTTTGAAGGATGAAACTGGCATCACCTTAGTCTCAGCGTATTATGTCAGTCTTAGTTGGTATTATGTCAGTTTGTTAAGACGTCAAGCACACAACATTGTTGTACGTGTGCAGGTAGATACGTACTGGAATCTTGAATTGAAAGTCCATTGGGTCGATGAACTTTAGTATAAGCTACCAGTTGTTTACATGTCACACACTCAAGCATTCCAGTCTCCAAGACCAAAACCACGGCCCACTTTGATTGCCCGAGCGCAGAGGAAGAAGCAGTTCACTGAAATACGTACAAACCACAGAGAGTGCACAGTGTAAACGTTCGCGTGAAAAACTCAAAACTGCAATCATCTTTTGTTATGCCTTTAGAGGAAAGCGTTGTTATAAACACGGACAAACTTTCCTCAACGAACCACTCTGCACTTTTGCCTTTACGATTAAGAAACGACGAGCAAACTTTGACAGTATATCAGCGATCCAGCCTGCCTCGGAGCGAGCATAAGCTTCAGAATAAAACGCGGCACATAAAACGTTTGGGTGTCCAGGTCATCTCCCGCTTGCATCGGCCTTTGATCCTAATTAGAATGGAAGGGCATGGAGAGCAATGCTGTTAGTGGTCGATTTTAGGGGCTGTCGACCGGCCGTTGGCAACACCTCGAGCTGCAGCCCCGTGCTGTTTAATTGATACTAAAGAGCCGCTTTTACGAGGCTGAGATGCCCTCTGAGCGCGGGCAGCCTTCTCAGCCGCGGCTGCTCTACTTGGCGAGCTGCTGCTGTAGCTGGTGAGCTGCTGCTGTAGCTGGTGAGCTGCTGCTGTAGCTGGTGAGCTGCTGCTGTAGCTGGTGAGCTGCTGCTGTAGCTGGCGAGCCTTCACACTACTGCAATAATTCAATTTATTTTTTTCTTTGCTTAGAGAACCACATGTGAATACTTTATTTTCGACAAATATTACATGTACGAATTATAATGTCTGAAGAAAAGGGTATGATATAACCTGAAAGTTCTTCATGCCAGATCCCATTGCGACGGCAGCCCATCAATAGAATTCTAGCACAGCGAGAAGACCTTTCCGTTGCTGCGACCCACGCCACCACACCTCGTTTGGTAGTCACCTTGGATTTGTTGTAACACACGATATTGATGATTATAACTAATTGGCCCAGACAGTTAACGAGATCCTTTTGAGCAGGAAGCTTATGCTGAAGTCACTCCATGTAAACATTAAAACCTGTAGCTAAAACAGGATTTAATTACTAATGCCACTAACTAATGGTTTAGCTCTTACATATATACTTATTTTATCACCACTATAAGTGTTCTTGCAGTTCGTTGAAAATTGTGCTTCCATTTAAAAGCTTACACTGTTTTTCTTTTCTTTCAATTTAATGAGCTTCCATAGGAATTTCTTTAAATTGAGAAAATAATCAGAAATTTTTATTTCACAAACAATAATCCAAATAATTTACGACTGTCCAAAAATTATAAAAAAACTAATTTTACCATACAGGTTTATACGTACGTCATTATTTAGCATTTCTCCTTTCAGATATGGAGCAAAATACAAATTTTAATTCATTTTTAAATATGATTGCCTTGGTTTTACCGAATACAATCGAGTAGACTCGAGCGGAGTCCACCTGGCCGTGTGGCGCTATTATCATCTTGAGACGCCCTCGCGCGTTAGGCTGCGTCTGTCTCAAAGAAATAATTCATTCCACTATTGAGTGAGGGCTTCCTTGTGAATTAACTCTCATATTTTATTTGCGCCTAGAAAAAATCCTCATATTAGAATTTTCAAGATACTAAAAACATTTTTCTGTGTAAAGGAAACATGAAGGAAGCATGTCTTACTTTAAAACAAGAATATGTCGCTGAACTCAAATTCGGTTCTCTTTATATGTAGAAAAATGTAACTAGGGAACAACCAAGCACAGGTGTCGTGTTAAAAGTCTAGCTGCCGGCATCAGGACTTGCAAATGTGTTTTTTAAGTTGTCGAGTACTGATCTATTGATCACCGAATTGGTATTTTCTATTTGTTTCCTGGTAAAAATCAGAGAAGAAAACTTTGCATCGTACCGTAGAACGAAAAGTCGGAATCAAATATGACTCCTAGCTTGCATTCAAATTTGAAATCGATAAGGTTTTAGAAAGCATATGAAAATTTTGGCATTGAGTTCTCAATGACAAATGCAGCTCAGTAACTCGAGAAAACGCGGTCGGTGGATCTAGCTCAAATAACACGGCAAGCGAGTTTATGGAAGGTAATCATGAGTTGGCGCCTCTGGTAAGGAATTAAGAGCGACAATGACATTTCGCACCAGCAGAGAAATTTGCAATTTGCATATTGATACGACACGGTCGACGGGTCAGTAAGATAAATCTACTTTTTTGTCAGAAGACGTAAAATTTCGATGTGAATCGCACAGTAATTTTTACGCGGCAGCGGTAATCGCATTGACTTCACTTACGAAAATGTTTACACGAAAGAGGGGATTGTACCCCTGATGCGGGCCATCATAGCCCCATTTGTGGAGCTTCATCTGGCGCGGTTATTTTTTGTTTGTCCGTCAAATGATATGCTCCAGATTGAGGTGCCAGATAGGACACAATGGAGGCCTCACAATCGCTCCCGCTCATCTCGAGACCCAAACTTGTGCAATGCCCTCATGCCACTGCTCGATCTCGGCTCCAGGTCCCAAGTTGCCATTGGGAAGCATATGCGGTGGTCAATATTAAAGAGTGTGATAGGGGCAATACATCAAAGATATTCCGCTGATAAAACACTTATAATGGGTCTGTGGCACTGGTTGGGCATCGTTAGTAATTGATTTACAACTCACAAAAGAACCATGCAGAATGGTTCGATGTATCATGTTAAGCTACATGCATATTTGCTGTCAGGTTAGGCGGTTTGCTTTAAATAAATGGAAAATAAGCATTTCACCTTAGCATGGCTATAAAGAATCAATTTGGCCATGCTCTTTTGTGAAGGGTATATTGATTCTGCGTCAAATTTTTTAGACTATATAATGAAACCTGTTTCATGAAATTTTAATACGGAATGTACTAGGAGAGCTTAATTCAAATTTCTGTAACCTTACCTGAATATATGCGTTACGTTCTTCTAGGTTTGAACACTGAAGAGCAATGCCTGTTCTTGGAAGGTTAGCATCTGCGATGCTATCAGACTTTATCAAGAATCATCTCAAGCACCCTCCCTTTTCCATTAGGTTTTCTTTTCACGGCTATCACGCTCATCAAATTCCGCAATCAACAAGAGCCAAATCGCATCAACCATCGAAGGGCTAAACAAAAACTGCCAGCGTCCGATCGAGCGATGCGAAGCTTGATGGGCTTAAGAACGACTCGCTGGCTCGATCCTGCGCGTCAGACCCAAACAGCTTACGCAGACCACAATGGGGCGCTCCACACACGGCAGTCCACGGCGGTCGTCTCATCACACGTCACTGGAGATTTTTAATGCAGCTTCGAGGTTTATCCTGCATGAGGGAACTCTTTGTAGTCGCCGTAGCTAATTCAGTTCAAAACGATCCGACGGGAATTGACGTTCCAACTCGCGTGTTTTTATTAGTCTGCTGTATATGCAGTTCTGTGTCAGTGACGTTCTCTAGTGTCTTACATTCAGAGTTTTACTCTTTTGTTGTGAAGAGAGTAAGTTTGGGAGAAACTTAGGTAAATATTTTGTGGTATAAGATACGATTGATAGGGCTGGAATTGTGAGTTCATTAGCACATTCGATTTGATTTCATCGTGACCCATAATGGATCTGAAGCCTTACTTTTTGAAAGTCATTTTATGAATTTTACTGGTAGTTCATATGCGATATTCGTGCGATCAAAAGTTGACTAATAATGTTTTTACAAGTTCAAATTATTCCTCAGTTTACTTTTTGTTTGAATTCCCTGGAATCGTAGCCAAATTTGGAGTGGGGGTTTTAAGCAGGGACTATCAGTATGCGGAGCTAATGCATGTAACTACAGAAATTTGAAATTATCTTATTCTATGGAAGCGAATATGAAGTAGAAGAAATAGAAGATTTTTCCTATACTCAGCCTAGTTTCATCGAACATTTTAAACAAAACTATTAAAAGCCAAAACTCTAAAATACACGATGAATGAAACTACATTTTTCGCATCCAAAAAGAACGTGATTTTTTGATGGATTTAAAACGAAACAATGTTAATACCTTTAAACTTGAAAACAACTACTATGTATTCACGAAGTCTAAAATCATGAAAGAAGCTGACACTAGGGCGATGTTTGACTTTCTTGCGTAAACGCAGATGAATAAAAAAAGCATGTCGATCGAGAGCATACTATAAATTACACAAAGACTCAGGCACTCAAATTCCACGTCACCGCAACATGATGCCTAACAATGATTAAAAAGAGCCGGCTATTTTCTGTGGCTCGCCTCTCGAAGAGAACAAACAGTTTAAGAACTGTCGGCGATACGCGGAATGAGGCCTCTCCATTAGCAGATTAAGTATATTTCAACGGTAAAATGTTCATTCACGTCATGTTTTGTTCACAGAATAAAAAAAAATTGAGACCGAGCTTTTCGGTATTCTCAATTGAAATGACTGCCTCACTCATCACATGGACTTCCCACGTCAATCAGAATTACTTTTGTTCCGTGTAACAACCTTCAGTTCATGCACCTTGGTCTGGTGTTTATAAAAACTTTCTACAAAAACTAGAATAAACCTACTTTTAACGGATGTGTAAGGTTGTTAATTAATTTTGTATAATTTCTGAGCTTATTAGCTAAAAATGTTAAATCTAAAATATGTTGTTATACTGCGCGACAATTTTTCGAAGCCTATCTGGCGGCATACACTGAAGTAAGACCCATAAGCTGAGTTGGGGCTACAGGTGCATGAAACGTTTCTCACCAACGAATTTTTAGCAGGAATATACCTTTAGGATGATGTAGCTCGCATTTTCAAACATAAGTAGTGCATATCATTTCTCATATTTTAGTTACCATTCTACGAATCGAAAACACGAACGTGATTTAATTATAATTATAATAATTCAATTATACACGAACTTGAAAGAAGTATGTTAACCTTTTCTGAGAATTCGGTGTTCATCTTTTTCTCAAGTATCAATTATTCAATCAGCGTATTTGAACTCTTAAAACACTGCCATTGCGCATCTTCCTCGTATAGAGCAACACACTAAACCTCGGGAAGATGATTTGTTGATCAGTGCATCGCGCGTCGTCATTTGTAGGGTGCACTCATCGAACACTTTACATCTGGGTTGCAGAGCGTGTAACTCGTGGTCATAGAACAAGTATCTTTTTGGCTCTAGCGTGTTATGTGGATAGTTTTTTGAAGTAAATTGTACGTAAATAATTAATGGGGCTATGTCTAACATTCCAGATGAATGTCGGTCCAATCTTCATCTTCGGAGGTATCAAACCGGTAGGTCATAAATCATAAACTAGTAATTTTTTCCTTTTGCGCGCTTAATTGCACTTGTTCAAAGTTAAACTGGCTCAATCTGAGTTGGTATTTCTGAGCATATTTCAATTAATAGGGCGATCACTGTACTTGAAATTCAAACGTCGCTTTGATGATTCGTACAAATGACAGAATTTTAAACATGAGGCAAAACAATCCTCTGACAGTTGAATCTTGCACAGTAGAATATATAGTGTTGTAGTGGAATATCAGTCCCTATCGATATTCTTGATTAATATCACTTCTCGATATCTATATTAGCCACACCTCTTTGAAGGTATTATGCATTGCATATAACAACGCTCTAGCCTGAAAGTAAACAGGCTTCTTACGTCCTAAAGCAGTGCACTCCGTTCAAATCCTTCGTATAGTATCGTTTGAAGGTATGTACGAAGCATCTTTAATCAGATCTTTTCCATCAATTTCAGTCTCTCCGACTGGCGAAACACTTTATACTGCGGTTGCTGTCGAGAATCCCATGTTCTTTCGTGCGTTCCTTCCGATTTAATCAGTTGGACGAGTTTTTTTCCCAAGTTCTACAGATGGAGCTGGCGATAGCGAGTCCTGATAGCGATCACCGTTGCAAAATTAATGGTTTCTTTTTAGCAGATTCATGTCTCTCTTTGGAGTAGTCAGAGTCTATAGAGGACACATAAATTCTGCATTGTTTATCCAGGAATGCGACTTTAACGACGTCATCGTGCGAATTGAACATTCGTTCTCGATATTTGGCGAACTAATTGAGTTTTTGTCGCATACTGCAATACAACGTCTGAATTGCACAGACGGCCTCAGCCAGCCGTCACTTGCAGCGAACAGATGAATATGCCTAAGATAATTACGTTTCCATTATCTATTCTCTGATGACTATCATAGAAATTTATCGATCGCAATTTTAATTATTCTAATTGCTTGCAGATAACAATCATTCATTAAAATCGTATCTCGAGGAGATACCGATCAGTAGTGAAAGTCCTAATATGCAGCCATGCTTGTTGTACGTCATTAAAGAACGTCTAGCGCAGTCGGGAGTCAAGAAACCCAGTATGTGTGCGTAGGGAAAATAAGCCCTAACGTTGACTTGAGCCTCACGTTTGGTGTTTCCAACTCGTCGTAAAGTTGGCTTAACAAGAAGAGGTTGAGTGTGCGTCGTGTGTCTTACAGATGAACGTGACCCGATGAGAGCGCGTCTTGGCGACATAGCTCTTATCGCAGCCTGGCGCCTTCCAATGGGGGCACCCCGAGCACTTCGCACTTCTTCTTCTGCTTCTTTTTTCCTTGTTCTTCTCGCGTCCATCTGCGAATGCAACCCTCAGTCCTCGCTGAACTGTGACGTGCCTTCGTAACTGGGAAGTAAAGGTTGATGTTTCTCGGCCCATTTAGCCACTATCGAACAGCAGCAGTTGCGTTGATATATTAACTTTTCGTCACGACTAACAAGTCAAAGAGTTGGGGCAGTTATTTAATTTATTGTCGGAGTTGTTTAGTTATTTGTACTTAGGTTCACATTGTTAATCTATCCTGAATAGTATGTTCGAAGTCATGTAATTTTAAAATGTACTTACTTCAGTGATCGTCATAGATAGTTTTGCTTGAGCCGTATTATCTGACGCACTAAGAGCGTGAAGAGTTCATATTAAGGTCTTATGCTCGCATGTCGTCAATTCCATGGCAAAGCTGTTCAATGCCATAAAAAATCGTGCAAAAAAGTTCATGGTACAAAAGTTAGCATAAATGTCGGTGCAGAATTTGAGAATGCAAATGAACTGCTCATTAGGCGCGCGTAATACATTCTGAAAATCCGATTTGAGCGTTCGTCAGGCGGCGTCAGGCTTGAATGTCGACGGCAAACACCCATCAGGCACAGAAAAAGCGAGCGTAGGAACGCGCCCTGCAAACGCTTGCTTGGAAATTTCTGGGAGGAAACACGACGCGATTTAAGGCAGCGCAGGTCGGGAGGACTGAGCCTGTATCGCTGCGATCGGAGCTGCAGTATCGCGCCATCAGCTGCCGCTCTTATCGCGACCAGAGGCAGGCTGTTACCCCCTCTCGTGGGGGTGTGCTGGACAGGGGTGGGGGACGTCTTGCCTCTGTGCCCCTCGAACATGGCGCCTCGACCTGATAACCCAAAACATCCCTTGATTTCCGACAGCGCTTTAGTGATTTTCTCCCGCATGATCGGAGGTGGCGCAATCAGATCCCTCGTTGTAGGATAGTCATAGAAAATTTCGTGCATTACTACTGAATTACAAGGATTTTAAGTGCTTCTGATCTTAGTCACCAGCTATCATTTATTCCTTTTTATTCCTTTGAGACATGTAATGTCCATATGCCGTAAAAAGTGTTCATCTGTCATCAGTCTCTTTCATTCAATCTTCGTTTTGGTAGTGCAGTACAGAGCACTGCAGTGCTCTTCTCAGCAGTCTTAGCCGAGGTGTCAAAGAACAGGCTCGCAAATGCCAGATCTTACAAGACAGTGTGTCATATCACACGTTAATATATAGCAAACTCTATATAATATATTTCTCCCACCTACATATAATTTTGCTGAGATTATTCAGTAATTCTATTTTTGAATTGTTATTGCTATCTTTTATACTAATTACTTTTTTATTGTTTTTTATTACCTTGTCTAACAACACATGAATAACTGGAATTCTAAGATTTGTAAATTTTGCTAAAACCAGTTATTGCAACTGTGTTGAGTTGGCTCCGACAATGACGACTCTTCTATATCCGAGAGACAGAGAAGTAACTGAAGAAATCGATAAGAATTGGAGCGATGTAATGTGATGAGCTTGACATCTGGAACAACGAAATGAAAAACAATCCCGGTTGTGCAGTGAATATTATACATCAAGAGCACTGAAGTGATTTACGTGGAAAGTACACAGGCTGGAAAGTTGAGGAAAACAAAGTTAAAGAGGGTAAGAACTGCTGCATTATATCAAATCTGCTATACGATGGAACAGACAAAAGTGTTGAGAATGTATTTTATATAGAATGAAATTGTCGGAGAAGAAAGAAGATAAAAAAGAAGACTTAAAATAAGAAAAACAAGGCGAACGAGAGTATGAAAAAGGGGAAAGAGACGAAGAAGAGAACAAAGACGGCGAATGGAGTGAGGCAAACGTCAGACTCGAGGGAATCGCTCACTGGGATCAGTTGTTCATGCTATCAGAGACGGTATCAGGATGAGGGCTGGCGATAAGGCCTTCGAGTCCCAGTGTTGATGTTGCTGCATTATCTGCAGATCTGCGAGGCCCCTGGACCTGCGCCTAAAGCTCTTACCCTAATTTCGCACACGCCGTTAAACTCTTCTCTAGAAATGAGCTCCTGTGGCACCCTAAAAACTTAACGGTCCACGGTGGTGATTCGATCAGCGATTTGAAGATTTTTGTCGGTGTTTTTCATCATGAAAATATAGGTTTTTTAGCATGGTTATCAGTGCAGTTGTGTGGAGAAGTTTGGTAAATGGATGCAGCGCCACTGAGAGAAATGCATAATTCATGGCTTGCTCCCACTCGACCTTAGGTAAAAACCAGCACTCAAGTTTATATCGGCGATGTTTATCTGAGTAATTAAGCTTGAGGCAGCTCTACAAGTGCCGTACTGTCCGCAGTTGAGCTGCCTGTCTCTTTTAAATGAGATCAATTTTATGACTTTATCCGATCGCAAAAAGTTGCACTCGAGCCGCCTGCCCGACTTGGCTCACACTGGCCGCAGTTCACTCCTCGTTTTTAGGTGCGTTGAAGCTTTTAATTTAGCGGCACTTTACGGAAGAATTTAATTCATATGGAACAAAGCGGCACTTGAATGATGGCGACCGTATTTGCTCTTATTAAAATCAAATTTTGGTCATATGAGTACATGGTGAATTTTACGACGCGTCTCTGAATAATGAAGGCGAAGGATGTTCATGAAAAAAGAGTTTTTATGACAAATGAAAGCTGAATTTCAATAATGTACTCTAAAATCATAAAATAATTCATAGCATAAAGCGCTTGCGCAATAAAAAAGTGAATCATCGAGGAAAATGACTTCGTGGGCGTGGTAGACGCGGTCGAATTTACAAGTTAGTTCGACAACGTACAGGCAAAAACTCATGATTTGAGTACACTCGATCAATGTGTTTGAAGTATCAAGTAACTTCTAATAAATCATGCTCATGAAGTTGCTATACTTTAGCCTTAGTCAGGTTAGGTAGATTTATCTCCTTTAACAGAGGCTCAGACGATGCCACCCAAATTGGATGAGTAGCTGAGAATAAATCCTGAAAATAATAATGCAATCCTCTCTTAACTGGTTTTACATAACCGTTAGCCCCATTTCTTCTTTAAAACGATCCGAATATTATGACGGAGGCCCACGACAGTCAAATCGAAAGAGCGTCCTGGTGTAGACTGTGGCCGACCGTCCTCGTTATTCAGAGAGAGAACTGGTACAGAGATACTTGTTATCCGTCATAATCAGGCCGTATATTTCAGGGCTTAACGCACTTGCCTGGTCCGCTTATCAAGATTTATCTTTATCAGATAGAAGGCCTTACACATAGTCTGCCTTCAAATATCTGCTATAGTGCTTAGCAGTCATATTTTAGTCTGATATTCATATGGTCTAGGAGAAAATGGTGAATAGAACACGTAAATTTTTACCTAATGAGACGCTACAGAGATAACCGTTGATGCTGGAGGTCTTATATCTTAAGATCTCTTAAAACAAATAAGTTGTATAATATATTTTTATAGTCATGCTTCTTATTACACATGATTTTCACTTTTAGAACTATTTGTTCTTGTAAAATGTATATAGTTGTCTCTTATATAGCCGAGAGACTCGGAATCACCATGGTGCTTGTTTCTCTGGCTGTACGCCCAGGACTCGAACGCGCACTTACATCGGCAAACACCTAAGACGAACTATCAAACAAGGAGTTTGAGCTCATGTCATTTATTAATGTAGTAATTCGCTTCAAGAAGTGGCAATTCGACAAAATTAGGATTTTCAAACCGATAATAAAGCATACGAGTATGGTGTTATCTATTCTTTTCGAGTCCGCTAAAGGCTTCCAAAACTTACAGTGTTTGAAAACTCGATGTCGAATTTTAATAGTTCTTTCGTTTCCGCCATTCAAGAGAGCTTTTCATTGCTTTTCATATCTTGCAAGGGTCTCAAAATTCCACTTTAATCTCGCAACCAATCGGCGCTCATTATTTTTATCGTTAGCAGCCATCTGGTAGGCGAACCGTATCATTGGCTGGCATCTGTCGAAGTACCTTTATCAGCCGCCGCTATCACTCAGTCTGCTTTATCTTATCGCGCTCTGCTGCCACCCTGCACCCTCGTTCCCGCTATCACGCTCCAAAAATTCTTTTTCATTCTGACATTTATCAAGGGCGAATTTTTTCCGAGAACGCTACGGGGGCCGAGCAAGAGATTGAGAAGCCGTGACGATTCGGGTCGGTTGTGGTGCAAATACGTCACGACTTTCGAAGTTGTGCAATCATGCGGGAAACATATTCACAAATGGAACGCTCAAAAGAACAGAGGAGTATTGCGCCATTGGTTGTGACTTGGAGAAAAATAAGCCGACTGTGAACTTATTAATTTCTTCTTTCGAATAAAGGAGATAACTTCCAGCATCAATATCCAGAGACGAAATGGTGCGCTCAGTGTCTAATGGGTGAAATGGGTGAAAATAAATACCTTGAAAGAGAATATTTTCAGCGTCACACTGTAGTTATCTTTACGTTGTTCTTTCAATTGTCTCTACTTTTTGAACACGTGATATAAACCAGAATTATTCACTCAATGTAAAGGAAAAATAAATATATGAATGTTTTTGATTGAAGATACTGGTCAAAAGGAGTCGATTTTTTACCAAGCAATAGTAATCATTAAGACCTTATTTCGTCAAATGAAGCTAAACGAACAAATAAATTTTCATTCATTTATCTGCCGATTTCTTCACTTGAATCCTGAATTTATTTCTATTGAGAAAATCCCTAATAAAACCAGTGATCAAGATAGCGACTAACTTGATTAGCATAAAAACAAGGAAATGTATCATAATATCTGTAATCCTGTACAGGATGTATACTTATTTCAAGATATATTTGTTATCAAATTTACAGTTAAACTTCCGTGTCCTTAGAATATTTCTGAGTGGTCAACCTCTCACATCGAACTTAGTCTTTAATATTTATGGTGGAGGAGTAATCCTTAACCCACGTTCGCGGTACAACAATCGGATTTAATCTATATCCAGAGACTAATTTATTTTCAGGACTCTGATTGTAAGCCATGAGCGTCTGCTCCTGTGTGTCAAATTATTTATGGGACACTCTTGCATTAATTATAATGATCCCCGTAGAGCCTACACGTGTTCATTACCAGGCCTCGTTAGATTACTGCCGCAACTCCTCTTCAAGTAGCGAAAATCTTGAAAATCTTCGCTTGCGGACTAACTAATTTTCTTTGGTATCGTTGGACAATTTAAAATGAACGGTAAGCATGTACTAATGGTTGTATTACTTGTGTAGTCTTTGATTACTTTGTAAACTAAATACTTCAGATTGGTGATAAAATGTAGTTTTGTATATAGTTTGAACCGGCGTACAGAAGACAGACTCAAGAATTTAATATTAGCTGGACAATTCGTGCCTTATATTTAGAGCATTGATCAAAATATTTTTTCGTTAGTTGGCAGTATGCAGTCCTTAACTTTGAGGTGGATCTGCGACTGAATGACGCACTCGAGGCCAATTTCCTCATTTAATTAACTTGTATCGAATTTGTAGTGGCTCTTCCACGTCCATGTTCATGGAGCCACAACTGCGCCCACATCTTTGTCAAACGCAGCTTGACTCTGCTGTACAAGTCCAGTGTCCCACGGTCGATGGAAGATTTTTTCGTGAAATTAGATTTCACATTTTCAAGAATAAAATACGAACAAGGAAAGATCACCTCCTCTCCTCCCGACGGCATGGTCGCTGAGGCGCGGGCGCCGCTTATCTGGGTCCCCCCGACGTTGTTATCAAAAATGGGGTGGTGCGATAACAATTCTTCGGGGGACTGGGGCAAAGTTGCGGGGTGGAGAGATAGCACTTCTTTGAGGGGCTGTGAGAAGGGGGACACGACGCCGGGGTGATTATAGCGCTAGGGAAAAGAGCGAGCGACATCATTGATGGGATGCTCCCGAGGTAAATAGAGAATTAGGTGGGTTGGACGGGTTAGAAGGGAGCTGGACCAGGTACTGAGCAGCCTATACGTAATCTCTGATGAGAAAGATGACAGGTTGAAGAAAAAACGAGATCATAACTCACAAGAGAAGATTTTTACACGTGATGCTGGAGATCGGATAGATGAGGTAAATACGAAAAGATCGCGAAAGAGATATGCGATCTTCGTGCGAGACGGGCACCGAGCAGCTGCGGGATGGTTGTGGTGCGTTGTGCAAGAAGTGCGTCAATACAATATCCGCGTAGCATATGGCACTTGGTGGACAATATAAGGTATAAGAACATAGCAGTCTACCTCTGTTGTGGAATCAACTATGATCTGCTTCAATATCCGCGTAGCATATGGCACTTGATGAAAATTTGTATTTCCACGATGATTCAAGCCTCTATGATCGGGACCTTGAATACGACAGGTGAACTCGATACTAAGATTTTCCAGCGTGTTTTGGTTCAGGTTCAGGGGTATGAAAGTCATATGCCTAACTATTTTTGGGGAAGTTCATGACGAGTTTCATTTCTGTGGAAAATAGGAATAGTTTACAGCTTAGAAAGGTGGGCAACTTGCAGAGTTTTACCTCTCAGACTTAAAGTCTAACTTACCTTTTGAAGAAGGAAACACAAACAGGAGTCCACATTTGGGATTATTTATGTGAACATTCCTGAACTGTAGAGGAATACATCTTGAATTTATAGGGTGTCACTTATTACGTGAGCGTTCGCATTGCCTTTACAAGTTGTTGCCGTAAAGCTAAGGGCAAATTGAAAACTTCGCATGAAATTATTGGACAAGGGTACAAAAAGTTCGCAGGCCAATTTAAGCTCAGTGCTGAGGGAGCAGCGCATTATCACAGACGGTGGAAAAGGGCTCGGTAGAAGTCAGAGTCGATCGAGGGGAGTGAGGGTGAAGGTGAGAGGGGGGGGAGGGGGAATGATAGAGTGGATGATAGCGCTCCAAAAGTGATGGGAGAGTGCGATAACAGGGAGAGATGGAACAGCTCGATAATAGAGCTGATGAAGACGATGATAAGGGAAAGAGACGAAAGACCCGATAAACTGCAGTAGATGGAGGAAAAACTTTGGCATTAGAGTTGACTCGGATGACTACTGGAGCACTCATCGCTAGAAATAGCTCTTGGTTTGAGAATGTAAAATACCTTAAAGCAACACCTGCACACATCTGCTTTATTAGGTACAGCATACGTAGCGTCAGGCGTGTTATTATCCGATTTCAGAATGAAAACTTAACTAGAAATAATTTGTTTAGCATAAACTTTTTAACTTGCTTATTCAATTTTAAAAATGTACGTTCATGCGTTGCAATTCAATAATATAGTAAAGTTAAGTTTATGTTGTGATATAAATCATTATAGGATACAAGGAATACAGTAATGGCTTCTCATTGCCCTTTTAAGTTATTGAATACTCCACTTTTATAAGAAAATTATACTACGAAAATTCCATAGGCCCACAAAATACTAGAAATGTTCAATTTATGATTTTAATACTCAGATTTAACTAAACTCGTTTATTGAAACAACTATGGTACTTACATTTAAGATCCTTTTTGCAGGATTTACGGGCGTTTTTGCACATTTCCCATTGCTGGAAATTTTTTTTCATGAAAATTATCTACTAGATTGATTTATAGGACACCAAACAAACTAATTCAGCTTTAAATTCAGAAGACGCCAATCCAGGAAAATATGTACGTATTATACGTTAAATTTGAGAGTGCAGTTCAAAATTCAGTACCATCTTTAACTACTTTTGAAATCGTGGTTACCGTCTTAAAGGCAAGACTTCGTTGATAACTGCTGTATACATACACTCAGAGAAATCTTAACACACCTAAGTGAGTCAGCCTTCACTCGTCTGCCCAGTGCTGCATCGGCAGGCGGTGTGTGAGGATGTGCGTGGGTGGACATGGGAGCCCTTCTGCACAGGGTATTTCCAGAATGTTCTCCGGGTAAAAGTGACATATCATTCTCATAGTGTTTTGGGAATTAGCCTCGAATAACATAAATATGTTTTTCACACGTATTACTAAAGCCGTATTGGATTGTAGAAATCACAACGACAGGTTATGTTGAATAAAGTGGCCCTTAATACTGATTGAAAATATTTATTGCTCAGATTATAAAATTCTGAGCTATTCTAAGCTCATCTACATAAATTATGGGTAGTCAGAGTATATTAATTTTTTTTTAAATACCATCCACTTGTGTCACGCGTTTGGCAAATTTTCACAGGTTGTGCGTTTTATAGTCCCATGACTTTGAACAGCTGTCGTGAAAGACTTACCACCTCTACTTTTTTTATCAGTTTGGAAGCATGCGTATGACACATATGTGCACATCCAATGAAATATTGAAGAAATACAGCAAATGAGTTGCGCCTCTCGAATCAGAGAGGAAATTACTCTTTCTATAAATAGTCATAAGTGGCAAAAGTGAACAGAAATATCAGCAGCTTCAATTTCATAAATCTCATTACTCTAAAGGAAAGCCAATGTAAGAAATGTACGGAAACAGAGTAACAAAATTTCTGGAATGGAGCATGGCGCCCCTACGATGTACAATTCATACTAGGAACATGAGATTCTTAATATCGCCTGAATAGAAGAATACAGATACTGCATGGACGAGTATGTAGATATGTCGTAGAGAACCTGAGTTAATAGTTACTATCACTTCAATAATTTAATACAGATAATGTTTTACTTTCACTCATAATCAAATATTAAATTTGGTTGAAGAAAATAATATATTGAATGACTGTTTCAGTATGTATGTCGAGCTGTTATCAGAAATGCAGAAGGGTAAGCCGGTTTCGGTACAACACAACAGTGTTTGAGCATGTACGTTAACTCGTGTGTTTGATTTGATGAGAAGGGATCGAGTATTGAGCCCTGGAACCAATTTACAGTAGTACTAAGCGACCTCTGGAGAATAGTTTAGTACCAAATAATTAATAGAACGGAACGTTTTTTAAATGAATTACAAACTTCCTTTAATTAAGTTGCAAGTTCTACCAATGATGTTGTAGATTTAAAAAAAGGAGTTTTGGTGAATAAATCATACATTATTTACATCTATGTAATGCCTTCTAATACCTTTTCCCCAAATAGAATTTACGATTATAGTTTCTCGAAGTGAGCATCTCGGGTAATTTTAAGTTTTCGAAAACTTTACGCTCAAAAGTCGCAGAATTCTCATTCATTTAAAATATTTTACAATATTATGACTTCTCAGTTTTTTGAGTCTTGAAAAAACGCTATTACCGAGTGGTTTTAGAATAAATCATGGATGTGGCTTTAATATAAAAAATCCCGCCGACTCTCTTCGCACTGTAGAACAAAAAGCTCGGTTTTAACGTGACTGCCCTCGTCAGTGTTGCTTTTTGACGGACAATACAACTTGCATTCGAAGGATTTCCTTCGCGAATTGCTTTTGACCTTTACCTATTTGTCCTAAGAATAGAATCTTCACTTAATTGCTTTGATGGATTGAACTAAAACGAATTTAACTTCCACACCCCTACTTTTATGATTTACTAGACAACACGTGACCCGTAGGTTCAAATAAAATTTATCAAAATCAAACCGTATCCCGAATTATATCCTATACAGCTAAGTCGGTATCCACAATACAGGATTAAACGAAGAGTATAAAATTTGAAATAAGTCGGAGCTGTCAGACAAACGTGCGCACGGTTTTAAGCAAACAAACAAGCAAGACGACCAGAGTTTTAGTATTATACTAGATAGATAGATTACAGTAACGAATGGACGTCACCTATGGTGAAGCTCTTATTGGAGTCAGGACATCACTTGCTAGCGAAGTACATGATTTTGTGATAATGATAAGCAGAAATGCAGGCAACGTTAAGCTAACAAAGTTAAAAAGGGAGCAGGATGATTGTCTTAATCTGAGGATACAGGTTCAAGATCGTACTCTAAAACTGAAAGGACCAGATAACTATACGGAGGTCAATAAATTTAATGAAAAATTGCTTCATTACTAAAAGTTTACCATACGGCTATCTCAGAGACCAATATAAAATGTGCCATTGGGAAATTGATATGCTAAAAGGAAAAGCGGCAATCCCCATACTAACCAACAAACCCTGTGAAAAAAAAGAAAAAGTAAAAATCAAAAGTCCTCCCGATAATACGTAAGGACCGGGAAAGCAAAGGGTGCGTTCCGTCCTAATCTCTTCCAGGTACACTTTATACACTTGTAATGAAGTGACACGCCTATTTTCTTCAGTTTGGCTGTGAGGGCTCTGCATTTACTCATTTGAGTTCATTCTTTTCAAGAATAATCCTAAGCATACACACGAATTGTACAAACTTACATTTAACTTAGCGGCGACATCAATGAAAAATGAAGCATCGTCCAAAACATAATACCCTGCTGACGTATCAATCACGGCGAGTTTCTCCTTATTTGGCAGCGGCACGCGGCGGAGGAGGCGTGAAGTTGTGGTGACTGGTTAGGACCTGAAGTTTACTCAGGGATGCCGGTGATAACAGGCGCGTAAGTTCTTGTTTGAGCTTAAAGCTATCATGAGGACAGGTTACGTGAGGCGCGCGCTATTTTGTGAGCGATATCATCGCTGTAACTGCCCGCGATAACGAGCTGTTAGGAAATAGAAAATGTTTAGACGGCGCCGCTGACGCAAACGGCAGTGTCTCTGAGAGATGGCGACGGCGCTACGGGCAGTCAATGCTATCGCGGCGGCCAGGCACGCTGCCGAGCCTAGCGGGAGGTGGGTCTGTTTCGGGCGGGGGGAAGAGGGGAGTTCTGTTGACGGTCCCTAGAACGAGGGGAAGTGAAAATTTTGTTGACGGTTAGAGAAAGTTGAAAATGATGGTGGCTTATAACGATAAAGGACGGGAGTGGAGGAGATGGAGAGGAAAGTTACGTTAAACGTCACGGGAATAAGCATAACTGGAATACTGAAGACGCTTGGAGTGAAGGGAAAGATGAGGGAAATGATCGAAAATAAGTGGAAAGTGATGAAGAAAATCGAAATAATAGTGTAAAGTGTGGTCTGTGCAGTTTTATGTTAGAGAAATAGGGAAGTGAGGATGAGTAAAGCTGAAGATAGATAAAATGAACAGCTCTTTTCTAAGTACACTGGTGCATAATAATTGTAGGATTTTTACACCTATTTGATTTTAAGACCCCGATATATCATTACTGAATTGTAGTTGACTTTAAATAAGAATCAGTTTATCACCATTATCATATTAATATTGATCACAATTTTTATTAATTATGCGGAAAATCTCTGATATAATTTTTGTTTGAGACTATCTTTACCACTCTTTTAAGTGAGTGATTTTTTCAAATTGCAGAAGCTTACAGATAGAGTCTTTATTCCGGACCAGTTTCCCATAAAATTGACAAAGTTGTTGATTAATACCACTGTTGGAAACTTCTCGTTCTAAAAATTTTCGAAAATTAGTTCGTACGGATAGCATGCAAATTCTTAACATTGGGTCACAATGAAATTTTACATACGTACTTGCTGATGACAAATTCGTCATTTGAGTTCGATCTTAGGAAATTTTGCCTTAGCAGCCCAAGGCAGAATGAGCTCGCGGGAGAGAGTTACTCCGCATTGTTTTGAGGTCGTCGCGGGTTGCTGTTGCACAACCACTCAAATTTTTTAGTGCATTTCCTGTCGCTGCTGCGGGCTGTAGGAATGGTAAGTCATTGTAGATACAAATTTAACCAATGATGCTGTAAGGAAATTTTTAGAATTCCTGTTTGGAGGCTGGCTTGATGGAGCTGATACATGTCAAGAGCGGCATTAATTAAAGGACGGAGGTCTCGAATCTGAGTCTTGAGTAAAGAAAATTTGAGGGATAATTTCTCCATGAAGGTGAGGCGCTGAAAGTGGAACCTTGATCATCAGAGTGTAAATGAGAGGGGGAATCGATTACCCCGACTTGTGGCGTTTGTGTTGATGACGTAATGCGTTTGGAACACTTATAATTATTTCGTCGGTTAATTGAGCAGAGAGGTATATACGAGTACATTACTCAAAAGTTAGCAATCATGAAGTAGCCATGTCGGTTTCGTTTATTTAATACCAATATAACAGTCTCTCTTTGAACAGCGTACACGGCAAATTAAAATAATCCAAGAGAAGAAGAAACAATTCAATTGACCCAAATATTGAATGTGGTTTGTAAGCGTAAGTTTTTCCATCAATTTATTATACTCAAATGTCGCGTAAATAGTCAACATAAACGAGCTATTGCCAGATTCTCAATTCAGCGATGGGACATTCAGTTGTAATCCATACGGAACGAATGTGACACATGACTTTATAAACTTGAGTTTCCATAAGCCGAGCACGGGCTGAACTTGATTTCCAATGAACGTGTTTGCTCAGGGTTCATGTAGTATATTATTGAAATGTAAAATATGCAGAGCTAAAGTCCTCACATGGACTGAAGGCAGGATGTTTTGGAAGCGCAAATGAGCTACACTAATTTGCCAGCTTTACTTGGAACTTGATGAAACATTTAAGTTGTTCTGTGTGGAATAAGTTTTATTTGTGAGCATAAACAACCCAGTCAAACTGTGTAAAATAATTTACGTAGGCATACACATATTACTGAAAATTTAACTACGCTAAACAAAAACCTCGTTTCTTTTAACGAAAAAGAATACCATGAATTGATAGTGACTTGACGGTTACAGCCAGGCAGTAGTCAATTGCATATACATATTTTATATTCGTGTAGGCAGGAAACCGATTTTCTCTTATATATTATCGAAGACCAAGCGGTTCCAATGTGGCAATTCAAAATGAATTAGTATTCTATCGTAAAATACTCATCAATAATGGATATACCAACCGTTTCATTGATAACAAAACATACTTCATACTGAATTACAACTGTCAAGACAGTTGTCAAGAAAACGTCAAGAAAACCCAGGACAGAAATTAACTTTGTGATACGAAAATCAAATGAGCCCCTCATGCCGAACTGATAAACGTGTGCTTAAAGGTATCCTCAATCGAAATGTTACCTGCCCAAACCCCATGGCTAGACTTCACCTCATGATCTACTATACGAATTTGAAAACTAAGGAGTTAGTCATGAGGAACAGCCTGAATGGACCTAAGAATCGTTTTCAACTGACCAATGTAGTGTAATCCTTTAAATGTCCGAATGAAGGTTGCAAACTTCTTCCTAATGTACACGGTGTTCAGAAAAGACTGGACCCTTGCAAATCCTAAATAAATATTTTATTTTTAAAGTAATACTTAAAAACTATACAATACATTGGCCAATCGAAGACGACTCTAAGCCAAAGATTGACTTATCATCTAGGTTCAGGCGTTCCTATAATGCACATGAACCTAGACCACAACACTACATAACTCGACGCGTCCAATGTTGGAAGAAAATCCCAGCATTCTTCGACGCTACAACGACCCGGCCAGACTCTATATTGGAGAAGCAATAGCAATTCTCCACCAGCAACCGACAAAAACCATTCTACGGTTGTTGTTTCGACCGCACGCTGCTATTATTCTCTTGATTTATGACGTTTCTAACTTTTCCCTCGCATATAATAATAGTACTTCAGTAGTAATAATAGTACTTCGATCTCAAAAGTCTTGTTAAATTTAGAACAACTTCTAAAAATGAATGTAAAAGCATTCGAAACGTCGACTTATCAAAATTCAAAATGCCTTCTGGGAATATTCTTCACTAACTTCGAATAATTCGAAAATCCTAGCGAGGAAAATTAAAAAAATACAAATAGAAAATTGTTAACAAACAGATGTCCTTGGTCTTGGTCTTCAATGCGCCATGTATAAAAAAATATATATATTTTTAGACTACATTAGCCTTCGAGTGTGAGAAAAAACTTGATATTTATACAGGCCGGGCCGTGACTGGAAGATTTGGAACACTCGTCAATGATGTGGTGTAGTGCATTACAGTACATTACATTAGTGCATTATAAAGCTTAGGGAATTTCTTGCGTACACTTTTGCTACTCTTGGTAATGGCACTTCTGAGAAGGTCTTCAAATATACCTTTGCGTTTCACCCTAGCTTGAGTTGTGTAGCTGGGACCTACATACGTGGCTCTCTCGGGCTTCATCTAGCTAAATCAAGATTTGGACGCTGGAACTCAGTTGCCATTTGTTACAACTCACATCGGAATAAAATATATCTTAAAAAATATATCCTTCCTACAGCTAAAATAGATATGCTACACATGCATACATATATCACCTTTTGAGGAAATTTCTTCACAGAAAAGTCACCTCTGGGAGTCCTCAAACTTTGTCCATTTTCGCTTACATTTCCTCAATTCAATATGCTAATTTGATCAAATGTGTAGGCAAGTGGAGCAAAATAGTCTGGTAAATTTGCACGGTAATATTATGTGAACGTCCATTGGCGTGACGTACACGAGTGCACGAGGATTGGGTACATTTTAACGAGATGCTGTAACTGTGCTCAAGAAGGGCGTCTGCCCCGTTTCTGTGATTTACTTTGCAGTAAAAATACAGTGAAACTCTGCCCTAGTACGATTTTTTAGGCGG